>JAWLRI010000898.1:1064525-1106294 GCA_034781795.1 Crypturellus tataupa | reverse complement strand
ACGGGAAGGGAAGGGAAGGGAAGGGAAGGGAAGGGGAGCCGCATGAAGAGTGGGAGTCTGGCACAGGGCAAGTGGAGGTGATCCTGCCTTGCCTCCATTCCCCCCATCTCCGACCGGATATCATGGTGGCAGCATGCCTGGAAGCTGGGGGTCTGAGACCTCTCCTTAACCCCGATTCAGAGCAGGGGATGCACAGTGATCCTCACTGATGGTGATCACACTCCTTAAAGTAGCCATAAACGAGGGAAGGGCCATTCCAGACCTTTTGTAGGAGCATTTGTCTCTGTTGTGACTTTACCTGAAAATAAAACTGCATTGTTAGACAGAAGTGAATTTCTGCTGTTGGTTATCCCCTGGATTGTTCCGATATTCAATTTACCGATTAGCTGTAAGGGTGTTTTCATAATTGTCTCCCTGAAATTTTCTGAGAGTGTTTACAAGGAGCATTTGCAAGGGAAATCTGAATGCTTTCTGTAGCTTGAGCTTTCATCACACACTCCAGTATGCATGGATTAATCTCTCAAATGAAATGCCGTGTAGAAAGGAGTTCTATTTCTACCTGCAATATACATAACATTTTAATATAAGTAAGCTGGAGAACTGTGTGATAGGATGTTGTTTACACCACACACTCTGTTCTTGTACTACATGCATTGTTAAGTCCAATAATAATAGATGCTTGAGGGAAGAGAGGATTAATTGCAGGCCTTACTTTTGTAAACAGTCAGACAGAAGCAGTCACTTAGGGTGTGCATGTGTGGGTACGGACAGCGAAGTGAAAAGCAGCAAACGGTAATGAATCTAGTACATCCTGAAGGCAAAACTCGTGTCACGCAAAGTCCTTTTGGGTTTTCTGTTTGAACTAGACTTTTCTTTCCGCTGCCTGGACCTTGCCATGGGGATTAGAGGTGTTGGTGCAGACCTGCTGCCCCCTGCATGACCGTATGAGGCACTCAAGAAGTGTGTTTTTGTCCCTTATCTTGGCTCAGTTACTTGTTCCCAAGCCCTGGACCTTGCAGCCCACACATATATAGAAGGCTAATGGAAAGATTTATTTTTACATGCTCTGCAGCTAGCAAGGTTTTTGTCCGTTGAGCTGCTGCATGTCCATACCTTCTCTTGAAGTTAATCAAAGCTGAGGGCACTCAGGCTCCTCCAGGATCAAATAAACAGAAACCACAATGTTCACGGGAAGAAAAAGAAAAGGAATTCTGTAGTAACCCTGCTCCATTCTTAGTGTAATTGATTGTTTTTTGAAAGAGCATGGCTGCTGTTTTTGCAATTTCTAATCTACAATAGAAATTCATTATCACTCGGTCTCTTAGTGGTGCATTTATTACTACTGCTACTAATGATATAAAAATCTGAATCAAAAGGGGACCATGTAAAATCACTTCTCTTACACCTGAAAACTAGGAATTAAATCTAGCCAATTTAGAAACACTGATGTGGTTCCTAAGGCTACCCTTACAGATTAGGAGATTTAGATGTTAAAACAGCTATAAGGTCATAAGCCCATAAAATATCAGAAGAAATTGTAACATATTGATTAGTTTGTAACATACTTATTAATTTGCTCTCCATTCGAAACATTGCAAAGCCAGGCTGTTTTTAGAACTCCTATGTTTTATTCATAAGTCTACCTTTACAAGAATAATAACTGCTAAGTTTTAAACCAAAAATCATTTAAATTATGGACAAGCATAACTACTTTCTTTCACCAAAAGAACTAAATAAGAATTATAGTCTTATTTCTTTTAACACATCTGGAATTTTCCACATAGAGCCTTTTCCTTTTGAATACTTATATTTTAAAGTAACAAGACAACAACAACAACTAAATATATATATATATAAAAGGCAGGTGCCCAGGAGGGAGCCTAGCTTTGTATAGACTTCAGAGTATGAAGAATGAAATGGAAACCATCTCTTCAGGAAGAAGACTTCATAACTTAAAAGCAAAATACACAAAAATCAACTGTTCTGCATCTATTGCCTTATATGATATATGAAGGATGTTATCACTCATACTTTTTAACTAGCTCTTGAAAAATATCTTGTTTTGTATAGCTGACAGATGTTTGTGCTTTTATAGTTCTGGAGGAAATGCACAAATTTAGGGCAGATTTGCACCCATTACTCTTTGTATCTGAAAGAGTTTGTTTAGAGACAAGGATAAAAAAAAATCAAGGAAGAACAAGCTTTGGCAAATGACAATCATCTCCATCACAGAAATAGTGCAAGACAGCTAAATTACGCTTTTTTTTCATCACTATTATTAATTTCTCTGGGGTTTCTGAAAACTCTCTGATTACTGACAAAAACATATATGGATAAAAATACTAGTTTAACTTTTATTTCTGGTGATATAAGGGAGGAGAAGTCCATATTAATCCTGGAAGAGGTACTTACCTGTTTCCAGAAACCAGAAATAGTGTACCTTAGTTAGCACTATGCCCTTCTGCAGCAAGTTCCATTCTGAACTTTAAATCCCTGCTGAATTTGTAAATCTGAGATCCACAGTAAAAACCCAGATGCAATATTTTAATCAGAAGACATGTGATACAGTGTCAAGGAGAGACACTGAGCCTGAAATCCTAGAAACTTCTTTTGAAATATCTTCACAGAGTAGAATCTTAACATCCTAAACACCAAAATAGTACTGAATTCTCTTAATTTTTTTATTAGCCCTCAAGTGCAACCAGTCATTTTTTTTCTATCATTCAAAACTAAAAAGCAACGAGTTGTTTGCATTTTGATCCACCCCCTTGCACCGGAAAATTAACATCCCTGCAGAAAAACCTCCCTCTGAAATTTACTTTATCTTTTAGTTAGATCATAATTTCTTTCCTCCCCTTTCAGCCATGAATCATCTCTGCACATGACAACAGTTCTTTGATCATTCACCGATGAACAGTCCATGCAAATCAAAATGATGATATTTCACTCTGCACTTCTAATATAGGATTTGCTTCATCTAATTTAACTGCCTAAAGTTATATATTTAGACTTCTAACCATTCATCTAAACTCCATTTATGGTCAGTGGAGAGTTACAGGCATCTTCAGGTATACATTCATCATATCTATCTAAAACACGTATCTTCTTAATCATTCCTTGGGGATGCTTAATAGGAGAATGTCTATGGGACAGGACCCATGCATAAAGCTACATACCGTGCTTGAAGACAGTTTAAGGTAGATGAAATGAAGTAGTTCTAGTAAAAGTCTAGTTGGTTCCCAGCTTGTTCTAATTGGGAGATCATCGTTCTCTGTATTTCCAGACTGTGTCTTTTTTTTCCCTTTTTTTCTCCTGATAAGACAGAACAGTTTGTGTAATGATACTTTCAGCCAGTTTTGTTGCTACATTTTGAGGTGAGAACAATTCACATCAGATGACTGCATAACTGAGAATTTAGTGATCTCTTTTGTGTTGCTCTGTTGAGTGTTTATATTGATTTACTTTCATCACAACCTGGATTTTTTTTAAGATCTTTAATTTCAGTAATAACTGATGCTAAATGCCCTCAGAAGTTTTCAAGGAGTCACTGTTTGCAAAGCTCTGAGTGCAGGGAAGAAATATCACTAACGTATTCAAACAAGAAAATCATAAGCAGAAGACCTTTTTTTCCTTTAAGTGTGCACTTGTTGGCCTTCAGCAACTCAACCCCCTCTTCTTTCACGGCTTTCAGGCAGGACCAGTATAGATGTTGTGAGTACGGAGTCATGCTGTCTATATAGATGTGTGTGAGATGTGTGTGTCTTCTGCACTTCACTCTATTCCTTTCCACACAGAGTAACAATTTTAAGGTTAGAGAAGAGGAATCTTTTTTTTTTTCCCCCTAAAACTGTGAAGTTAAGAATGCAAAATAATTTCCACTCCCGCACAGAAGCTCCTGTTCTATTCATTTGAGAAGATGCCAGTTTGGACTGTAACTCACCTTTCCACAAGCATAGGCAGATAGGAATCTCCTAGGAGGCCTAGGGAGACGTAAGCCCCTAACCCTGTTTCCTGCTTCCCTGCTACGTCACTGCTGCGTCTGTGCTGTCAGTCTGTTTTCTTCACCCTCGCCCTGTGCGAGGGGCAAGGGAGATTGTGAGGAGCTGTAGTGCTGCAGGGAGCGGGGTCTTCTCTCTGCCTACAACTGTGCAATGCAACTCTCCCACAAGGTTAGTAAATTCTTGTCTTCAGATCCTTGCACCCTGAATTAGGACCAACATATTCAGCTGACAGATCCGTTGATACTTGTACATGAGAAATAACGCCCAGTTCCACCACAATATCAGACAAACAACTCCAAAGCAAGGCTCATGCTTTAGTTTTTTGGTTTAAGCTTCTTTTCAATTTTATCAGTAAAAATCTACAAATTTTCATATCACAGTAGTAAATATTAATGTAATCAAACAAAGACATAGGTCAGACCACACTAATTTTCATTTGCTGTAGCTGCTAGATTTTTGTGGAGCAGCTGTTAATCTCACACTGAGAAGCAATGCAGAGTTAGGTTAAGCCTTCACAGCATCAAGTGATATAAGCACAACACATACGGATGGGATTTTTATTCTAGGAGGACTGAAAAGGCTAGAAGTTGTGTTTCTCAGGGTTTGCCTGATGCTATTAAAATATTCTCATTAGTGATCTGGATAACAGAATGGAGAATAAGCTTATAAAATTTGTAGATAACGCTGAGCTGGGTTGAAAGTACTTTGAAAGAATCGTAAAGGCTCTTGATAAATTGAAGAAATAATCTGAAATCAGGAAGATAAAATTCACTAATGACAAGTGTACAGTTCAGCATATAGGAAGAGAAAATCAAAGATGTAAGTACAAAAGGAAAAATAACTGAGTTGTCAGTGATATGACACTGAAGGCTCTGAGGGTTGCAGTGAATCACAAATGAAATATGAATCCCTATGGGTATGTTATAGCAAAAAATGTATCTCTTTCTGTGATATACTTGCAAGAATGGTGTATAAAGGAAACAATTATTTCCTCTGTAGACAGCTGATGAAACGCTGGAATTTAGGCAACACATTTAAATAGGGATCTGTAAAAGCTAGAGAAACACCACTGGAATTAATAAATAACATGAAAGGAAACAGCACCTACAGGAGGCTAAAATGTTAATATAAAATCAAACTTCTCCATACATATCAGGCGCAAGAGAAAGGTTAATTTGCACCAAAGAAGATCCACAATAGTTACTAAGAAGGAAAACATGGGAGTTTCCTCCCTGCCAAAGATGTTTATGATTTGATGAGATTATCAGTGAAAACCATCAGCCCCTTACAAGAGTGGCAGCTTCATTTCCCATGTGTCAGGAAAACATGGATTCTAAAAAAATCAAAAACAAATAAAAAAACAAAAGAGCGATGAATGTAAATCATCCAAACTTGTAAGCAAGCAAAAATACAAACAAAAATACAAGGGAACTTGCTTATTTGTGTAATTTACTGTGTGATCTTGGAAAAGTGAATTACTTTTTTCAAAATATTTACTTAAAGGATAGAACAGATGGGCAGGGATTTTATGCTATGTGTCTACTAAATTTTAATTTATGCTTATCAAGCTATATGTATTGTCCAACAGTTATAGTGGAAACATTTCTATTTCCACATTATATGAAATGAAAATGAAATGAAAAGTAGATGTATATTAATTTAAAATTATTTTAAAATCTTTAAGAAGACACAATTTAAGACCAAAAGATATGCAGACAAAATTTTAGAAAATATAATAATGAAATAGGTTTTACAGTGTTGTAGAACCGAATACTAGGCTTCGTCCAGCAGTCTTTCTTTTAAGCCACATGGAATAGCACTGTGCTGTAATGTATGCCAGACTAGGTAACAGACACACGACTGAGGAATTGGGAGTTGAATGAGCTTGGATTTGGGATGGGTATGGTAACAGCACTTGGCCCTAATATTCCATTTGAAGGTGTTGCTGGTGGTTCAGAGACATACTATATCTGCAAATTTAATTTCAAATATCCAAAAGGGACAGATTAGAGTACTTCCCATTGATAACATGGAGAGAAATTTAAAAGTAAACAAATCAAATTAACAATAATCGGTTATCTCCAGCCCTGCTGGCAGTTGCATGAATTTTTAATATTCTGCTGAGATATAATACTGTTATAGTAATATAAGAATCATTCATGAACAAAATTAAACAAACTTATGCTTAGATTCAGAGACAGCTTAAGGTTTACGATCAGTGTAGACATGATTGAATGCTGCTTTCCCAAGGATGAAGTAGAATGGCCTTGTCCATCATACAGCAGTCTCTACTTCCTGCCCAGAAAAGGAAGAAAGAAGGATGAGGATGTCTCTTGGGCAGAGACAAAGGAGAACTTAACAAAAAATCTCAAAATAAATACTTTTCACTCAAATTGAGTTAGATATTAGATAATATCTTCTTTGCAAAGTCAGATTGATTCATAAAAGCTTGGGATATTGAACATAATGCAGCTTAGTTTAACTTACATTTTTTAAGAATTATTCTCCTTCTAACAAATCTTTAACAAACTATTTATTCGAAAGCTGTGTTGTGATGCAGATTTGTTGTACTGGTTATGATGATGATGTCATGAAAATCCATCCTCTTTAGGCAAAAGCTATGTATTCTCCTAATGTCTGTAAGATTGCATTCATGCTTATACTTTTGAACTCTTGAGGAGGACCGTAAAAGTAATTAAGGAAAGAAAGATGATCCACCAGAACCAAATTTAAGCATAAATTATGTGCACACTTTATGTTATGCAGTTTGTAGAATTTTATTTTAATCAAGGAGAAACTACCGCTAAAAAAGGGTAAATTCACATTAAATATGGGAATGTGAATTGTCAGAATGTTGTCAATTTGATTGTGCACTGAAATATAACAGCAAAAGATATTTTCTAAATGAGTTTGTAGCTCTTCCAGGGTCTCATGATTACTATCCTGAGGGAATATGACAATGCCTTTTTGTAGATGGTAGGATGTGATAGCATTTTATTTCATGTGACAGAGGTGGAATTTAAATAAGAGAGTTTAAATAAGTACATAATATTATGTGCTTAAATATGTACTTACCTTTAGCTGCATTTATAGCAGTGAATTAAATATGTCTGGGTGATTTTCTGGTGCTAGGCAGTGTCCCCACTAGCTATCAAGTCTATTCCCCAGAAGACAATAGTATCATATTAAGTGCCTCCTGAGAAGGTCCTGAAATGATTCTGGAAATGTGCTAGAGTATTAATGCAAGTGCAAGCAGCTGACCTGAGGCATAAACAGTACCAGGGATCACTCTAGCAATGTAATGGTATAGATAGTCAGACTATGATATCTAGGATAGGGATGGAAAAAGTTAATTTATATGCCTTGTTCCCTCTGCCTGTATGCACCTTTCATCTCGCTTGTAGTTTTAGTAGAGGCGGATTTTTAGAGGGATTTGGGCATTCCCGTTGGTTTAACTGCAAGGTTCAAAGGGTTGTGATCAGGAGCACAAAGTGCAGTCAGTCAATAGTAGTGTCCCCCAGGAATCAATACCATGGCTAAAAGTATGTAACATCTTCGTTAATGACCTGGGTGATTGGACCCAGCACATCCTTAGCAAGTCTGCAGACGATACAAGGCAGGGAGGTGTGGTTGATGGACCACATGGTTGCACTGTTATTCCCAGTGCTCTGGATAATCTAGGGATATGGCAACAAAGGATCTCATGAAGTTCAGCAAAGGCAAGTGCCAAGACATGCACGTGCACGTGGTAGGGGATGTAGGACCAAAGTCTATGGGAGTGCGTGTACCCAAGGAAGAAGGACAAGTTGTCTTGCATTCGTGGAAGATGACCGAGGGACCTGTATCTTCCATTTATCTGTGGTTCCTAGGGTCTAACACTATTCTAGAATTATTTAACAGAAACTTGCCTGCATTTTGCAAAGAAATATGATCCTGTGATTCCACGCACAATGTCGTGTCAGCTAGACTAATAGCAATAAGATAGCTTTATTCACATGCCGCTGCCTCTGAGGTGTGTAGTTGGCTTGTATGTCCCTGCAGCATGTTGTTTGTCACTTCGGGTTTTGTGAGTCAATGTAGGTACCATCAGATAAGCTTTCAATTACCTCTCATAACTGACTTTTTTGAGAGAAACAGTGCTCCGTGGATGATCTGCAACCTGCTGCCCTATCTGAGGCTCAGCAAAAGATTTGCTGCTACCTGAATTGCTTGAAGAGTGAGCACACAACTTTCTATCTAAGAGAAGGATTTTAGAGCTGACCCTGGACTTGGTGCTAATGAAAGTTTTCAGGAATGAAATGGTGTGGCTTCTGTGGCTGAGATTTCAGGCACTGCTGTGGAAAGTTCACTGAGACACTTTTGAATAAGGACATAAGGTGGATCAAACTAGGTTAGACTGAACATCAGTACCCCCCAGTGGACTGTTTCCAAGAGCAGACAAAAGTAGAGGCCCAAGCATACATTATACTAGGTTGTCTAAAATTGACTTTTAATGGCTGTTTTACTGCATGCTTATTTTTGCACAACTTGTATTTCGATGAACAGTTGGGGAATGGTAGTTCTGTAGCAGAAGCTTGCAGCTGTCATTCTCTTTTTTAAAAATTGCTATGCTCACACTTGGGAAATACACTATGTATAAGTTGGAGAGGAAGACAAATACTGTATGGGAAAAAATGTGATTCTTATAAAATCGACAGTTGAAAACTGAGGAAGAAGGAAGAGATTGAAAATAAGTTAAAAATGATACAAAAGTAATGATGTCCAGGAAGCTAACTGGCTTTGTCTTTCATGTTTCTTCATGTAAAGTGAAAGGTTAAATTTGTGTTTCTGTAAGGGTGTGTAAGTGGTAGATATTTTTACTAGTAGATATTGGAAGGAGCTGTGTATCAGAATGGGATTTTTTTAGTCATTTCCCAAGCATACATGGATTAAGAGATTATTCTCTCTCTTCTCTGTCTCTTTCTCTACCTGTATTTCCTTGTTCCGCTTCATAACTTCTTAGCAGATGAACTAGTCTAAATCTATTTCACACTGTTAGTGGACACTTTTGAACATATTGTTATGTTCATATGATTTTCATCACAATGAACAACTTGGTAGTCGAGACAGACCCACAGAGTCTCTCTTCTGGAAGAGCAGCAGCCCTGCAGGTACTTCAGAGAGTCTACAGAAGGGTCATGCCTTGATTATGAGAAAACGTTAATCAGATATCATGCCTAATTATAAGCTAGAGACTCACAGTTACAAGCCCTGAGTTCATAAAACTAGACCTCATTTCTTCTTCTGCTAAAGGAGCTTAAAGGAACTAAATGTTTATTAATTGGTTGTGACGGGTGATGGACCTCATTGCAAGACTACCGGGGAAAAGTGTTGTTATGTTCAGTAAATAAAGTGAGAATGAGCAGCATGTTTTCTATGTAGAAACTGGTGGTGGAGAGGGATGTTTGGGGAAACTTTTTATGCAGGATGCATTGTGAAGCAAAACCCATAGAAGTAATTAACTTTAGAGGAGATAACAAACCCTATTAAGCATGTATTCTTCTGTCTCGGGAGGAGGTTTAGTTTCATAGAGTAAAGATATTTCTGAAAACATTAGAACAATGCAGTTAACAATGCCTTGAAATTAATGTGTCTGGACTTCACAAGCAATTTCAATTATATTATGTTAATATATTAAATTGGGAAAACAAAAGTTATGTAAGGCTTATAGACAGCATTAGGGTGCCAAGCTGGTAAATGAATGGAGGGAATTCTCAAGCAGCGGGAATAATGGACTGAGAAACAGTTAAAGGGGGAAAACCAAGAGCTGCCCTCAAGCTGAAGCAATCAGCTACAATAAGAAATCACTGTAAAGCTGGAGACATCACCAGTAAAGACATTGGAATTGGGAGGCAGGCAGAAAAGGGATAAGTTATTTTAGACAATTGTTATTGAAACTGTTACCACTAAGCATTTCAAACACTATGTATAAGTCTAGCTACTCAGATTCAGGAAAGATACACTCCTCTTGACAGCAAGAAATATCAATGCATGGCAAGTCTATCATATGAAAAGGAAATGGAAGAGAAAAAAAATGTAAAAGGGATATAACACTATGAAAATGCATCATAAAGAGTTTCTTTCCTTTTAATCTTCAGAGCAATGCTATCACAAGTTAATATGGACTGCCAGTGAGAAGGATCATAGCGACTAATGATGCACTGAGATTCCTGAACAACAAATCAGCTTCCTAAGTAATTTTAAGTTTAACTGTGGAAAATGTAAGCTCAGAGCTACCAAGAATGGCCAGCTGGGCAACCTGACCCCAAATGTCCCTTCTAGTCTTCTAGTCTACTAGGTATCAAGTTGAGAGCAACTGTAGAAAAAAGATAGAAGAGTAGAAAAATGATGGTTAAAGAGAAGTAAATCACCTTTTTAGTTGAGACATTTACATTGTTTTCATCGCTTTCCAAAATGTCTGTTTGTTTCATGGAAGATGAGTTGCTTTAAAAAAAAAAAAAAAAAAAAGCTTATATTGAAAGTTTAAGAGAAAAATCTGTGAGACCAGTTCTGCAAAGGCCTGCTTTAATGTTCACCGCATGGAGGTGCTGCCTTATAACTCAGTCACGTTTCATTAAAGGATTAAGAAATTTAGAAAGTACCCCGAGGCATGTGTTCTGACATTAGGAGGAAAAACACTGACTTTCAGGAAGGATTTGAAAGATTTCCTGAATGGATAGGGCTAGCAGATCCCTTGCAAGAGTTTAGTGGCTCCAAGCCCACTAGCTCGGGTACTGGAGGGTTGGTTCGTAACCGTACTGTGCGGTACAGACTGATAAAGCTTAGTATGTCCTTTGCCTCAGTTAATGTGGAAAATGAAAGTGTTTACACAAAGGGCTTGTATCTAAATTAAAGGCTCTAAAGGGCAAACACTTGTGCAGATGCTTTGCTTAAGTATAGAAGTCTGATAGCCATTTCTATCTACAATTTGTGTGATTAAGGAAAAAATCTATATAAATGCTGAAGGGTCAGATCTCTTTTACTTAGATCTCTTGGTGGAATGTGGTTGGAAATATTGAGAATTGACATAATTATCGTGGAGATTCTTGCATATTTCTTCTGATAAGACTGACCTCCTGAACCATGTTCCTGCTTGTGAATACATATTTGAGCCTTACAGAGAAGGTAAATAGGCTGCATTTTGCTATATAATATGTTTATCTGCAAAAAGCATTCATCTTGAAAACTAACCAAATTGTAATGCATTAGCAACATACAAAATCTCACCAAAGATAAAGGCTTTAGTTCTGTTTTAGTTTTGCAAAAGATTTTGAGTAATATTAAGTGACATTGCTTTCAGAGCTAGTGGGAAAGAAGATGCTTTTTAATATCAAATTTTCAGATATCCAGCATGAAAGACATTCAGACAAAGGAAGCTGTCCTTTTGAATACACTCTTTCATTGACCTAGATCTGATATGGCCAGTGGGTGGCCTGCTGGCTCAATTTTGCTCACCAGTCAGTGCTCTCTGGCTCTCAGGAATGCTTTAAACGCATCCACACTGCATTATTTTGGGGCAGCTCATGCAGGGTGCAGAGCTCTATATGTCCAAAAGGGTGGTAATAAGAAACCTGAATGCAGACCAGGAGGACGTACTGAGATCGGACTGATAAACCCAGCTGAGTACTAGCTGGGTTTTTGCAGTAGTATCTGTTTATTTATTTATTTTATTTTTATTAGCCATGTATTTTTAGATAAAAACTGACTATATGGTTATATATAGTTATCCTGTGATATTGCCCAACCCCTCAGTGTTTCTGTCTTTGAGATCAAGACTTGGTCTAGCAGTCTATAACCTCCTGAAAGCTTAGACTAGTACTAGAACAAAAGGTTTCAAGGGTAAAACAGCCACTTTGGATGTAATTGACACATCCCTTTGATTACATTAAAATATATTTGGTTGACAAGCAGAACTAATTAAAAAGCACCTGATTGCCCATGTACCTTGTTACATTTCATTTCAGTGCACTTACGAGTAAATCAAATCTAATTTAGTGACAATGAAGGGGCAGTGGTGTGAGAGGGTAGGGTTTACTAGTTCAAGGTTACAGAGGCTGTAACCATTCTAACTGGAAATATATACCCATATATATTTTGCGTATATCCATATGCAGACAAGTGACATAACAATATAGATCCAGTGGAGAAAGAGAGGAAACCAAACCTTGTCTGAGGAAACCAAGCTGACATGGGGTGGAGAGTGTCGGTAAATGCCAAAATCTGTAATAGTGTTGAAAAACAAGGCTGTGGACCTTAAAATCCAAAGTGAACTTCATAACCTGAGAGAGCGGGTGGCTATCAACTATTAGATGATTGCTTCTGTGGCAGGAATAACATGACCATGGGAGAGCAGGGAGCCCGCGACTGTGCAGAAATGATTTTGAAACCTTTTGCAACCACTCTTCCATTTTGATTAACCACATCCGACGGATTGTGTGCTCTTCACACATGACAGAATTCAGATGACAAGGCCAAATGAAGAATGAAAATACAGTTTCTATATTTTCTGTATTCTAGAATCATTTCATGGAAAAAATAGGCTCATTTGGAAAAAAAAAAAAGAAATATTTCATGAGAAGAGATAACATTTGTATGGAATTTTCCAAATTAACACTGATAATATTTTAATTATTATAAAAATACTAATATTATTTTGAATGGAGAAAAGCAGGTTTTGATCGAAGCTAATTCTGATCTTTTTTAAAAGTATCAATTCAAACATCACATATAGCCAATTTTGGCTGAAAATGGAATGCCGTGAGTTTTAACTTTTCAGCATAAGATGCTTTGTTTTCTTTCTGTTTTCCAGTTCATTCTAACTCTAAATAAATTATAATAGCACTCCAAGAACTGTTACCTAGTATGTAATTTTTAAATATGTTTTCAGGCAGGATTAAAAATGAGGACTCCCAGAGCAAGTAAAATGAGTTTCCCTTAGCCCTGCCTTTTTAAACTTGTGACTCCTTTAACTATTTATTGCAACTCTACCCACAGTCATGCAGACATCTGCTCTAAGGTATCTTAATCTACAGATGGATCTTTCTCTTAAAAGCTTGGGATCCAAGGGTTCTGCCCAAGAGAGCGACGTGTCTGGAGACTGTTTGGAGCTGCAGGAGAGAAGGAATGGATCATTTCAGAAAAAGCTGTTTTCAGAAGAGAAAGTCGTACGGTCTAGCCTAGGTTTACTTTTGAAGTGGCAGTTGAACACGAGAATGAAATGTGTCAGGGGCTTCTTTCACGTGTGCTATTAAAAACGGGTCTGCCCCTGCACTTGTCATGGATGAGGTCAAGAGCGTGATAAGTTTTGTTTGAGCAAATGACATGACATAGGCAATCTTTTTTAAAAAATTACCCAAATTAGCAAAGCTAATGCCCAGGAAGCATGGAAATTTGCCTACCTAATGGGAAGGAGAAGCTTACCAGTAACCAGATATAATATTTTGCCTTAGATTCATCATACTCCCTGGGACCAAATGCTCTGTTCTGTTTGGAATATTGCGGTATTTATTATAGGTATTTCAGTTACAGCATTTCAAATTTCTATTTATGTCGCTGAAAATAAAACTGACACCATTATGTTTGCATAGCAACATGTGCTATTTCAGAGACAGTGGTTCTTTAAGCTATGCAAAGGTAGGTTATCTGAACAGTAGATGAAGCAAGTACTTGAGAATGTAAATTACTGCTCATCATTCTCTGAGATGTTTTATAAGATTATATAGACTTTTTTTTTCCCATCAAAAGTAAATTATGATTTTGGGCATCAAATTGATACCTCCTTAATGCAGCCTGTTTTCCAGAAACGAGTGCCATATATTTTCAGAAAAACAGTATGATATGATTGCTCAAAGGGTGCTGCATAATTAAATTTCTAAAAGCAGGGCAAAGTAATCCAAATTCTACTGCCATAGTAATTCAGCTATGTGTTGCTTGTTGTACTCGGAAAATCCATGTAAGTATCCACATGAATTCAGACGGCCTCTGAATGCTTACAAGGATTTCACCTGTAACAGCTTGAAAAGATCTAGAATTCTGTTTGTGAGATCGTAGCCAAGTCACTGGTGCTACTGGCAACAGTCTTGGAATCAGACTCACAAGGAAAAATCCCACAAGAAGAAGAAGAATGAAAATAGACCTAGAAAATAATGATCAAAGACCACAGTACACTTAAACTTTCCTTTTATTTTAAATATACCTATTACAATAATTTGTTAGGCATATATAGAACATTATTATTTACATACTTCAGTGTTTATCCTCTGGGGAGAATCCAGTGCTCAATAAATAAGAGTCAGTGAGCTGCTTGTTAACCATGTTGAAATCAGAGTTCTGAGAGGTTAATTTCACATAAATGATGAAAGTCCTTGAAACGGTTAGTTACCTGTAGTTTCGTACAGGAGGTTTCTTCTGACAAATTTGCGTGTAAAATTTGTGAGCATAGTATTAGGTAATCAGAAGAAATTTTAACAACAACATCAAATTAAAAAACATCAGTGGCTAAACCTCTACATTTTCCAGACGCATTTTAGGGTGATGATATTGTTCTAAGGGAGCACAGAAAGTTTGGTAGAATCCCTATTATAAAATGTCTAGATCATGGGGCAAAATATACAATCACTAATAAATAAAAAAACCTGTCTTTTTACAAGATCTCCTTCTAACATGGCATCTTAAAATGTGCCTGTGGGTTTTCATTGTCTTTATTAAAATCCATTTTTCTGTCATTACTACTTCCTATACATGAATTTATGCATTATATATAATATATAAAAAACACATAAAAGATTAAGTTGTCAGTACAAGGAATGCCATTATCTGAGAACATGAAGCAAGGTTTTATATAAGATCTCATTCAGGGCTATATGTGTAAGCTCAAATACACAAGAGAGGAACTGTGGTTCTCATCTTGTTACACATCAAAAAGTGTGGGCCCATACTTGTATCCTTAGAGCTTACTCTCTTTATTGAGATGTACCAGTCCTGTGTGCCAAACACTCCTGATAAGGGGACTCAACAGAGAAAGTGGATTTAAATCAGGACGAGCAGCAGGTATTTCTCATAATTGTCATCAATATATTTTGGAGGTCAAGTCTATGGCACTTTCATGAGTGGCTGAATATCTATGTCATTCAGCTATGGCACTCAGTATTGTCTCCCCAGCAAAGGGAAAGATAGAAGGAAAATCTCATACCTACCAGACGTTTATCCTATCAAATGTAATATAACATCATTATCATGGAAGAGAAACTATCATTTATTGACAGTATGCCTACTTATTTAACAAAATATTTTGAAATTTAGCACTATTACAGTTTGGCAAAGAATAGTTTCTGAATTACCTGTGTTACAGTTGAGAATTTCTGGCACATTTAAGACATCCACCCACCTACTCTAATAATATTTTAAAGCAAAGTCAATGTTTGATATAAAATAACAGTTGTGTTGTAAATGTGGAAAAATAGTCTACAAAAAATAAGTATAAAAGTGATCTCAAATTTATGAATATGTTTCATATAAACAAGTCCAGGTGACTAACCTCTGTGTTAGAAATGGTCCTTGATAGGCTGTGTCACAAATGTACATCACATTTTCACAGTTTACAATAACACAGTTACATTCACAATGTGATGACACCTTATTTCAGAAAAAATAGTATTTTACAAACTATACATTTGGCATCTGTTTTTAACTTTCTTAACTTTTCTGGTTTCTTTTTTCAATTCCTTTTTTTCTTTTTCCTTTTTTTTCTTTTCTTACAAAATAGTGCAAAGTTACAGTGCGTTATAGAAGATTTTGCAAATCCTAATAAAAACTCATTATGTTTAACTGTTTTGCTCATTCAGTGGAAACAGTTCGGCACATTAGGATTTTTTATAGACAGAAAAACTCTCATTTTGTTCTTTTCAGTATATCCACTGCATCTTTAAAACATTAAATTGCACCAAGGGAGTTAACTTTCCATACTTTTTAATATCATCTCTTAGTAAACAAAAGTTACAAAATGAAACAGCAAAGGAAATTGAATTTAGGGTTAATTTATTCGTCAAACAGTATATATCAGACTCACTTTTCATACCATCTCATAAGGAAAGGGATTGATGACAACATTTTGACTATTAAAGTGGTTGGTCATAGCTTCAAGGTTCTATGGGAAGAACTTTATCCAAAGTTCATATTTATAAGTGCCAGTTTACCATATATCTTTCAAAATTTGCTCCTATACATGTATATGTATGGATTAGTACTGGCTGTATCAATTCAGGGGTGCATAAGGATTCATCAAAGTCTGTTTTCACTGGGATAATCCTTATAAAGAACAGCAAACAACTGCTTTTGCTGCCAAATTGCAACAAGTAAATGATTTTCTTCCTAATTATTTATTTAGGAAAGTTAATGAAGGATTTCCCTAGCTATGAATATTTACTTTGTAAAGCCTGGCATCATGCTTTAAAGATGTCAATACTCTCGTTATTTTAACTCAGAACACCAAGGCTTTCTATATCATCAAAACGGGTATGGTACAGACAGGAGGACTGTGAGCTTCTTAAATCATCTTGTGCCCAGAAGCGCTCTAGGAGAAGGTGTCAGATGAGTCTTGGTTCAGTTCTTTACCTCCTTAGCTAAATTATTGGCAGTGATGATTGTCTGAAGGTTTCTGTGGTGTGGTTATCAGTCCATGAGGAATCGGACTTAGATCACTGTCTCATCTACGAGAGGCTGCCAAACAGCCGTATGTACCAATCTACTCATAATTCAGGCTATTAACCTGGAGGTGAAGGGCTCTGTGACATACAACCATATCTGAACTATCCACTGCACAGAAACTCTTGGTTTCCATTAATTGCACAGAGTGTATGGCAACATAAAAGAGAAGATGCCCAATTAATTACCTTTCCAATAGAGTAATTAAATCACTTTTTCCAATACAGAAACTTCAGTGTGATGTCTCTGGGTCTATTAATTTCTCCTGAATTTATAGTTTTATCATCTGTATCACTCTGTAGCATGTGCCATGAATTAAAATTATTACTTCATGCTTTGTTTAATCCATTTCTTGGCATTTCTGTAGCTTTTGTGAATATATCTAACGAGTATGAATCTTTCACTGATTTTCTGAAAGTGGAATTGGCAAGACCACTAGAACTTTTTACTCACATTTTAGAAGGGAAATATTCACAAAGGAGGAGCTGTTTCTTGCTGAGACTATTCTGCTCTAGACCCATCCCTGTATTCCTGATTCGAGGATCTCCCAAGTCTTCAATGGGAGACTAGGTGAGGAGTAAAAGATGAAGCTGAGACAGTTATTTTGAAAGAATCATATGAATTATTTTAGTTTCCATCTAACATTTCAAAATTATATTAAAAAAAACCAAACAAATAAACAGAGCTTTCAGTCAATATTAATAAAAAAGCTCACCAGTCTTTGGATAAACAAATAATTCACTGTGATTCTCTTCTCAATAGCGTACTATTTTTGACAAGGCAAGCACTTGAATATATGATTAATGTTCACCATTAGATTTAAAAAGGTCAGAAAACTACCTGAAGAGAGCTAAAAATCTCTAGTCTGCATAGGCAGGCTAGTGCCCGTAGAGCTCTTGTTCCCACTTTGTGAACATGTTTGTTTTCTCCCAGAGCCCCATCTGGACTGACCAAGTATTTCCTTCCAAGAGGAAATTCTGGCAAGGCTGAGATTCATCTTCCCTGGGATGCGTTTTGTCCAGGCTGAACGTACATAGAAGTGATCAGGTTTTATGCTTTACTTCTAGCAAAATCCTTTTAAGCATTATCTCAGCAGGTCTTGGTTTCTCTCTCCTCCTTTAACACATCCAAACGCATGTACAAGCCCAGCACAGGGAGGCGTAAAGCAGAGTGCCATTCTGTGAGGGGAGTACAGGAGGTAACGGTGACACATATGGTTGCCTGAAGCAGAAGAGCAGGCCCAAGGTCTGCTGATAGACACCAGTTCAGAACTAGTCCAAATCGTTTCTGTTTGGAGGATCCAGTCTAGGCTCTCCGTGGGCAGTGGGATGCACAAGTCACACTAGCCTGTGCTAGATAGAGGCTATAGTAACTATACCGTTTGAAGCCTCAATATAGTGAAACATTTAAGGTTCTCTTAAATTTAAGCATGTGCTTGAGTCTCATGGCCCTAAACACACGCTTAAATGAAGTCCATAAAGAACAAGGGCAGGATGATTTACCTCAAAGCATTAAAAAAAAAAAAAAATCTTCATGGCAAATATGATCAATTTACTGGCAGATTTCACTTCTCTCCCCTGGATGCTATTTTTTACCTAAGAAAAAAGGTAATACAAGGCTGACATGAATGTCATGAGTAATCAGCAGCAGTTTTAAGTTATTTAACTGATGCTGAGTTGATTGGAGGTGGGGGAGAATTACACAGTACACTTCTTTTTTCTTGAAGGCTCATTTTGAGGAACAAAGATGAGTAGCTAGAGACAGTAGTTATTTGTGCTCAGTAATACCAATTTCACACATCTTGTTCAGTCTGCAGGAGCTCTAAAATTCCCTAGATTCATGCTCTGTCAGTGCTACTTTTATTTTAGCTGATCTGTTTCTTAAAAGACAAATATGTTGTTAGTTGTATCTTGCACACTGTGTGAACCTTGCTCAGGCCACTTGTTCATCGTGAGTACAGCTGTCTCAGGTGGCAAGAGACACTCAGAGAAGCTGGCAACCAGGAGTCTCTACAGAGGGGAAAACTACTGTCGAGCAAAAGCTGCTGTGGGCATTGAGTGCCTGTGAAATGGAAAGTTTGCTTTGGAAGGATCTCCTGTCAGTTTGTCTGATGTCTGTTCACATTCAAAGGGCTGGCAATGCATCGGCAGCTAGTACTTTATTTGTTTTGGATCTTGTTTTCCACACATAAAGAGAGGAATGTTAATAGACCAGTGCAGGACAGAGAACCTAAAAAAGGCTTTGTAAGGAAAGGATAATGATTACTCTTTGTCTTGAAAAATATAACATTTTGCACAAGATGTCTTTAAGCCACTAATGTCATTACACCACAGTAACTGCGGAGCTAACTTGTGACTAGTGAATGCTTCCCCAAATTATTGCAGATTGGCATATAAATTAAGCTGAACAAAACTTCTGAGAAAACAGTCAGAATCAATGTAATTTCTCATCTTTCATTTCTTCTCTGTTGTACCATTGTCTTCTTTTGCCAGTGGTACCAAACATCAACAACATTATTTGCGGGAACCTGATCAGGGGACCTGATCAGTGTGAAGGAGGCAGTGAGGAGGATGAGGCTGGCCTCTTTTCACTGGTGGCTACTGACAGAACTAGAGGAAACGGCCACAAACCAAAACACCAAAAGTTCCACAGGAACTTAAGGAAGAACTTCTTGACAATGAGGGTGACAGAGCCCTGGAACGGGCTGCCCAGAGAGGTTGTGGAGTCTCCTTCCCTGGAGATCTTCAAGACCCGTTTGGATGCAGCCCTGTGCCACGTGCTCTAGGTGGCCCTGCGCTCTAGGTGGCCCTGCGTGTGCAGGGGGGTTGGACCAGATGACCTCTAGAGGTCCCTTCCAACCTTAGGCATTCTGTGATTTTAACATCTCATTCTCTATTTTAACTCCCTCCAAGTTATTTTTTCTTTTGTCATTAATTACTTTTACCCAGTCTCCTTTTGAGTGATTTACTATTTGAGTCTTTTTTTTTTCTTTTTTTTTTGACGTAGGAGCTCTATGTATGCATGAAGTCCATCTGTGTTGCATCCCTTGCTTCCTATTAGGTACCATTCATCAGGTTGGAAACACCTGAAGATACTTAAGATCTTGTCACCAAAGTATTTTATTTCCTGAAAACAGTACAGTACCTAAAATTCCCCCTAAAAATATTGTAAAAGGACTGGATCATTTATGTTCCAGCCAATGCGCTTTATCCTAATACCTTGTTGACATTCCTGATGTCACCTGCTTAGGATTTGTTCATGATTCTTAGTCACTTTAAAGTGGATTAGATTTCTCTCCCATTTTATTAATCTTTCAGACAGTTTGAGCAATGAGTCTTGAATACAAAGTATAATATGAGTCTTTTGTGAAGGTTCTTTGAGGAGATCAACTCTGTTCCCAATTTTTCAAAAGACTTTTCAAATATCTTAATGATTCAGCACAGGATTAGGCACATTGACCTGATCTGGTGCTCAAAAAATTAAAGACATTACCTACAGGCTTAAAATTTATCATATATTTAAATATTTCCCTGTATAGTCAATGATTGATACTTGTAGTGACAAATCATATATCTTCTCATTTCATTATTGTGCTTACTTATTAATATGAGAATTTATTAACTGAATCTTGACGGCAAAAGACCAGTGTGGTTTGCCATAAGACCACAAAGCACAGCTATCTGGAATGTGGAATGAAATAAGGGACTGTGCACATTCACCACAGGCTAAATACACTTCCACGGCAGCTAGTACAAGCAACTTCCAGGTTCCAAAATCAAGGGAATCAGGTTATTTAACCAAAGCAGTGACACATTAAGTGACTGAGAATTTCACAGCCTTTGTGAAACCCAAAAAACATATAATATCCTTGGTGTCTGTACTGTAGGCATTAGATATTTGCTTTCAAAATGATAGAAAACCATATTACACTCATATTTGTACTTTATTTTTAGAAGACTGGGTTTCATTATATTGTGTTAATGTGCAAGGGCAGGTTTTTCTTCTCGTTTCATACCGAAATGCTGGTGAATTTAGGAGGTTCACAGTATCTTGTAAAGTAACCTTTTAAGAAAGCAAAAAGTATAGCAGAAATAAATATCTGGGTCAGAAAACTGCCTTTGAAGCCATAGAATAGAATAGTATAGGTATAATGCTACAAGCATTCTAGTGCAGTTTCCTACTTCAGAAACCTAACTCTGTTACTCTTAACAGGCTTCAATGTTTGTGTTCCAACTTGGGCTAAAAGAGGTCTTATCTTTTGCTAAATATTTATCATTGTTTCCCATGTTCCTTTACCTCCCTTCCTTCAGAACACTTGCAAGTTTAATCTTGAGTACTTGATCAGTTACTTTGCTGTATCAAGGACTTATATATCACATAAATTGGCTTTTTATCTCCAGTTAAATTTTTACTTTTTTATCCTTTTCTGTATGTGTTTCTTTTTGCAGACTTCAGGTTAGTGGCACGATATTTGTTTACAAAAAATGAGAAAGGACACTACTGTTTTATAGCTTCATTTTTTGAGATCTTTGTGTGCTATTCCTTTCTTTAGGGAAAACTCTTAGACTCTAAGCTATTTGGACCAAATATTCAACTGTTAACTCTTGGGACTATCTGATGATATCCTGTGAGATGCTTAGCAATGAGTATGTACCTTTTAACATTTTTTACTTCATTTTCTTTTATAATTCTTTAGTTTAAAGAAAAAAAATATATTCAGAAAAGAATTTTCATGATTTAGAATATCTCCAAAAATAGTCACAAGATTCAGAGCTGACTGCAACTCAGCAGGAGCTCTGATCTGCAACATTTTGACATTAAAAAAAACAAAAACAAAAACTGCTTTCACTTGGTACAAAAATATATCCATACATTTATAGCATTAACCCAACCTTATATCTATGACTATATAGCAGTCATATATTTACATCTTGCTGAAAGAAAAGAGCAATAAAATCAAATGATACACATATTAAAAACACACATATTTTAAACAAACATGACAAAATCACATTTTAGTATTTGCTATGATAGCAAATATGATACTCATGAGCATACCTATATACTCAATTTTTGATAGTATTTACTGCTCTTGAGTGCATTTGTTTATACCTGTCACATAGCATATTTTCCAAAAATAGCTGAACTCAGTAGCTGAACTGATTGCATATATCGGCCTGACAATTGATGTTGACTGAATTTCAACGTTTTTCTTTCAGAAAAGAAAACATTTGGTCTCTTTTTTTTCCCCACTCTAATCAGCCATCACAGCAAGTTACCCAACTAAAATTAAAGTTCAAGAAATCTCTAAAGGATTGGGGAATAATACACAGTTATTCAGAAAATTAAATGAGAAAAATAGCTAAAACTTCTCAACAGTCTATTTTCAAAAACTCATTATTACCAACCTAATAGTATATATGTGGTTGATGTAATGAAATTCCTTTACTAACAGCCCTGGCTCATGTAAACAATGCATGAGATAAAATGGGATGCAAGCACATGCTGAATTTAAATGTACTCAAAAGCTGAATGAACCAGGGCTTCTCTAACTAAGATTATTCATCTTCTCTATATCAGACATCTTGACTCTTAGGAGAATAAAAACACATATTGCAGAAGAAACTTAGTGAAACTTTTTACTTGTAAACTCATCTCCCTTTTTAGAAACCAACACCTTCTACTATTGTGATCGATAGTTTTTTAAAACCGTGTTTCTAAATTAATTACCCTTAAAAAGGGGTGCACACTGGCATAATGGTAGGTACTGATTTTACTGTGTTCTTAAAATGTAAGATGGACCATAAAAAAAAACTTTATTGTCTTTTGAAATATTAAAGACATTTTCAGACTAGAACATGAAATATTTTCTTAAAATCCTCTGAAGTACTTTAAGAATTGTATCTTCATTTTCCACATAGGTTAAAGAGCTACTCTAAAGTAAAAAGAAAAGTGTTAAAAATGACTAATTTGTGTGTAAGACTGGGACACATTCCACAGAAAATGTGAAAAAAACCCTGTTTAAAAATTATAGTAAACAATAAAATATTCTTCAGTGCACATAATTAGTATGTACATTATAATTTAAAACCGAGTATTGATGGCTGTTGCTGATGATCTTTTAAAATTTCTTACAAAATATAAATAGGATAGCCAAGAGAGGATAGTTGATAAACATGACATTATGTTTTGTTTTTCTTTTCCTTTTCCTTTGCTTTCCTCTCCACTTAGACTCAGGATTCTTTCTGATACTTCAAAAAGTGCACACAAAGAAAAAAAAAAATTAATTCCAAAACCATTTTTCTAGATTTCCAATGGACTTATATTCTTGGTGTCTTTTCACGTGATCACAAGCAAGGCATGCATGTGACTCCCAGAACCTAGGAAGATGCACTGAGAAATCCTTCTTCCAGTTGAAATAGCTAAGATACATCTTGTTATTTTTGTCAAGCATCAGAAGATATTCTGCCAGCTCTCTTGGGGAGAGGAAATCTTCCACGTGTATGAAAGAGTCTGCTGGAATGTAATTCTCATAGTTTTCTCTGGAAGGGCCCAGTACAACTGGTACTGATCCAGCCAGAAGAGCATTGTAAAGTTTCTCAGTAATATAATCTTTGTGGATTGAATTTTCAAATGAAAGGTAGAATTTACAAGTGGAAATGGTTGGAATCAAGTTTTTATCATTGACGTAGTCTCCAAAGGCTTGTCCATAGGTATGGATTTCAATATATTTGCTAAGCTCATTGTAATACTTGACTCGAGCATGCTCAGGGTTCCAGTTACTTACAACCCAACACACCAAGTTTTCTTTACTTGGCACTTCAAAGGTAAAGGAACTTGTACCAACCATCATGAAACCATAAGGCACCTGAATATCTGAATCACGCCGATAAGTCAGGGTCAGGTTAAAGAGATGTTCAATGCCACTTTTTTGTGGAGTATGAGTTGGAGACTCCAAATTCATCCAAATCCATTTCTGGAATGGTGGCCTGGCCTGCTGAGGTAAATTAGTGAGATCCCAGCTGATGTCCCTGTGATGAATGAGAACGGCGTGGGATTTGTTGTATAGTGAACGGTCAATAGTCAGATGGCACCCATGGATGTTGAACATTGCTTGGCAAGATGTTAGATCAAATGTCTGACCAAATGGCCAAACCCAGATCAAAATAGTTGTTTCATTAAAATTATCAGTTTTGGAAGAAAAAAAGTTCTTCATCTTCAAAACTGAGCTGGCTGATTCTATAGGACCAGAGATCCAGCTGTTTGTTGGTTTAATATAAATAAGTAAAAATGCCATGAAACAACCAAGGACAATGAAGATAATCAAAAATGGCCGGAAAATTCCTTTAGATGTCGATGTCATAATTTGTTCTGAGAAAAAAAGAAGAGAAAGAGAGAAATACATCACAAATTAAATTACAAATGAATTCTCCATTAAAACAATCAGACATCAACATGGATAGAACTTCTAAATCACAGAGGGGTAAGCTCAAAACATTTGAGTAGACAAGGTATGTATTTTTCCACACTATAAATGACAGACATGATATTTTCCCTCTTCACATTAAAACCTCATTTACATAAATTCAAAATGTGAGTTGTGTGTGTGTGTGTGTGTGCATCTCACACTTACTGCAACTCAATATATATTTTAAAAGCCTTTTCATTTACACTGTAGGCCAAGACTCTAAGAGACAGCCAAACTGCCAAAATTACTCTTTGATTCTGTCCTTGTGTCTGGGTGAGGGACAGTATCCTGCACTCTGGGTCCATTCATATCTTTGCTTTATATATATGGAGAATGTGCGATTAGGGGAAAGAGAAAGAAATAGACTGAAATGTCAAATCTCTGATCATGAATATCAGAAATCTAGTTTAGGCCTGAGGTCCACATGGAGATGAGTATCCATGCCTTTTCCTTAAGAGTTCCAAAATAGCTAGGCAAAGAAAGTAGAAATACAGGTTTCCAGGTCTCCTTTTCCCATATGTAGCATCATATAATTGCTTATTGCCAACCTTTGCTCCTGCAAATAGACCTAGGACTTGGAATTGTTTTAAAAGTAAAAACAATCAATCGGCCATGTAAAGAATGATATGATATAAGAAGAAGAAAAGAGCAGTCCCAAGTTACCAAGAAGAGGACTTCTGAATATACAGGCTTGTTATAGAACACTAATTCTGCAGCGTACGTCAGTTACTCTGAAATACTTGACTGTCTCTCTTTTTTTTTTTCCTGCATATTTTTCAATGATTTTGGTTTTCATTCTCTTTACCAGCTATTTCTTGAAGAATTATTGTAAAACTCATGCTTAAATATATAAATATATACCATAAATATATATAATATATAACATATTTATCCAAAAAAGTAAATTCAATCACAAAAAGTAGAGGTAGGATTTCAGGTCTTTTAAGCCAATTTTATAGCTATTTGCATCTAAGCTGTGAAATAAATAATAAAATTCAAGTGTGATTCAGAGGTGCTTTAATGCAACATACATTTGCTGCATTGTAAGTGTAAAAACTGATGTGGGAGCGTAGCAGTACAGTTAGAACAAATACGTCTTTATTTTCACTGTTGAGAGAAAGGACAGGAATGGAGTGCCATAACTAGCTCTGCTCTATAATCTATGGAAAAAATATTTTTCCTCCCCTTTTCTCTATTTTGGGAAGGTAGGTAGTCTTAATTCTGCTTTTATTTATTTATTTATTTGTTTGTTTGTTTGTTTATTAATAAGATAAATTGAGACTGCCTCTTTCATCTCAGCTCCTTTCCTTTTGGTCATAGTTCATCAGGTCCCCTCTGCTTTCAGCAAAATGACCCTAAAGGAAGTTAAGAGGAACAACTGTTTTGTCCATGGCATTTTCACATAGCTTCATCAGTTGAAATTTCTCTGGAAGGAATTTTTGGTTTTACAACTATATCACACAGGTTTTTTTTAGTCTATATTGATTCTGCTAGAAATATGTCTGAAATAGAGTTTATGACCCACTAAAGCAGAAGGATCTTACCATACCTTAATATTATGAAAGTTAGAGAGGGATCTCTGATCAGGAAGGAGCAAAACTCAACCAAAAAGCAACATTAGAAATAAGGTCTGAGCCAATCTTAATGTGATGCTGCTCTTATTTTCTCTGCTGTTGAAGCCAAAACAGAGAGTGAGTATAATTTTTCATTTGACAGGCTGAACTGAGTTTGAAGAAGAGTAGGTTGTGAAAGGTGACTACTCAGGGAGACGCATCATTTTCTGGAGAGCAAAACAGATGGAGAATCAGGAAAATACTTTAGCCCAGTACCCTGTAACTTAGTCACCCTTCAGTTCAGTGCCCTCTGACAGGGCATAGTCAGCTAAGCTCAGCTACAAAGTGGCAAAAAGCCCTGTGTCATCATATGGTGATTCTTAAATAGAAAGCTCTTGTATTTTTATAGGAAGCTCTTGAATTGCAAATTCAAAGTTCACATCACAAGGGTGAGGATGAATACCTCCTGTATGTGACTACTTCCTGTAGACTAACAGGTGAGTTTACCTATTTTATCACTTCCAAATCTTTTCCTACATTACCCTGCTGTCCTGTTAATTACCATATGCAGTGCTGATTATTGTTCTTATATTCAGTCTTTCCCCAAAGCACACAGCTAGGATAACCCTTTCTAGTTTTCCAGATTCAGAGAACTAGTGATTCACTATGCAGTTCTGGGGCTGTGTAGACATCCCTGGGATGAGTGTCTCACTCTGAAGCTACTGCTAATGGAATGGCTGAAAAGTGTTTATAAAAATTAGAGACATTAAAATCTGGATTGAAAGTCTTGCAAGAAAGCAGAGGACTACAGCAACCTTCTAAGAGTATATATCTATATCCTGAGGAGTTGGGTAGGGTTTTGCTATAGAATCATATCTTTTTTTCTTTTTTTTTTCCTGTTTTGTGGTAACACCAGTCATAAAAATTAAGATGTGCGCTTTGGCCATGATGTGCTAACCTCAGCAATTATGCCTGAGATACATAAAGCAAAGTGAGAAAGCTGTGGAATGGACCAGCAAAGTCTCCACTTAGGGTTTTGGGACTCCTGAGTCCCTCACACAATCACACAGCAGAACAGTGAAAGCATGTGCTAAGTAATTGCTGGCAAGTAGTATTTTCCTTGAGGGACAGCTTGTACATAATGTTAGGATATGAGTTTTATATATATATACATCTTTTTTTCCCTGTTGGTCTGCTATATTTCACGGATTTTTCCCCTACATAGTCTTTTCATATTTATCATTTCCTGCTTCCCATTTGTGCTCAAGATAACCACCATTCTCCTGTTGTGATTCTCACTATAAAGGTGGGTCTACAGAAACATTCATTACAAGGCATCCATCCAAGTAACTTTAGCTTCCCCTTCCTCTTTCATGGTTTTCCCTCCACTACAGGTGCCCAAATCCCATTTCTGCAGATCCCCTCCCCCGTCAGCCTTTGGTATGGCAGACTCTAAAAAGAAAACTTTGTCAAAGAAATGTGTTTATTGAGGCTATTGCCATCTAGAATAATTCCATCTAGCTACATTATAAAGTACATTTTAGAGTGCTGTGTTATAGTATTTTCTAGGTGCCTTTTTCCTAGTTGAAAGTATAGTATTTTATCAGTACAAGACTATTTTTTTCTCAGTAGAAAACCTACTGAGACTCTTTCTAAAGTGCAAAACTTGGCATTCCATCAGCAGGTAACTCCATTTAGTAGCCACACAAAACAATGAGATAGTAACAGGGTACCAGCAACGTTAACCCCAAAAACATCAAGCAAAGCTTGCAAAAATATATCTGTTTTGTAAATGCATTTGTGAACTTTGTGCATGTCACAAATTATATAAAATTTAATTTTATGGGAAGTGTTTTATCGTGACTACTTTACAACAATGACTTCTTGATCATTGCAGAAGAGATAGACATGTAATTTTCTTGGGTTATGTAGCACTGCAGGAGAGAGAAAAGGTAACTATTTCAGCCAATAATATCAATGTCTATTTTGCTGACACATCCTTCCCTGGCTTCTTTGGTGTACTCTCAGAGTCTTGCCATTATGTCAGTATTTATCATTGCTTGAAGACGTATGACTTCCATTACTAGTCTAGTCCTGAGATTGTCTAGTCCTGTCCAAAGGGTGGTGACAAGGTTGGCACTGTGATTTTTCAGTGCAACAAATGCTGGCCATTGCATCCACCAAAAGCTCTTCTAGTCAGTAGAGTCACTCACTGCAAGTCTTCTAGAAGAACTAGGAGCGTTTTCTGAAGGATCCTAAGGTGTATGGGAAAAAGTGGTTTCCAGGAGAGGGAAGGGAGACTGAGGGCAAGTATTTTCAAATGAAGCTGGAGTGAAAGAACAGTGTTATTTTTCAAGTCATGCAAACTAAATAATGAATAATTTGTTACTCTTCTCACCTTAATATTCTTGTGTGCTCAGGGCTGGATAATCATCTTTGTCAGATCCTTGATCTCAGCAAAACTCAAGAAGAAATATTTACCAAGCTCAGGATAGTCTGTAAGTTTCACTCCTTGGATCAGACTGGGCATCTCTGGCGTATTTTGAGGATTTAGAAGAAGAACACAAAGGCAAACAGAGGTCACAGACAGGCTCATTTAAAGACAGCGAACTAGCTCTCTGGGACTATTAAAAGGACAGCCAAATGCAGTGAGGAACTGATAGGAATCACGAGTAAACAAACATTATTGTTAGAAAGAAAGATTTGAGATTGCTCACCCAGTACTCTGGCAGCTGCAGCAACCTGGCCGTGGCTTATCTAGAGCATTGTAAAGAACTCTCCTTACCCTGTCATGCAGTTAGCTGGAGGTGTTTTCCCCTGCAGTACCAAGGAAAAGGGGATTGCCTCAGGATAGGCTGAATGTGACTTATCTCCAAGCCAGGTTGTGTGGACATGCCCCAAGCTGCTTTTGCTTCAGGTTTCTGAGATTAAAGGACACCTCTCTCCAACAGAATTAACTCTTACATCTCCCAGATACCCCCCTCCCTTTTCAGCAACTGGAATGGTGGATTTTTACCTATTATCTAAACATGGGTTTACTTCCATGCTTGTCCTGCAGATTTCTGAAAGCAATCAAGTATGAAAAGGTTTAACTGAGCTGCAGATGTTTAAAAGCTTTCAGGCTGCAAGTTGAAAGAGCTGCTAATCTCAGGCTGCATGTTTTTGTTCTGTCCTTGTATGCAACATTCTTTTTCTTCCCTCCTCGTCATCCTTTGTTTTCAGGTGATTTGTTCAATTCCAAATGTGTATTTGTACTTTGAGAACAATAAAGAATGGTTTTATTCAACAGCGGTAATTTTTATTGCGAACAGCTTTAGAAAAATGATCTAAGAGCACCCCGAGGACAGGTAGACATTGAGATGGATTGTTTGGGGATGGTGCTGAATTTATCACTGGAGGTTGTTAAGAACAGGTTAGACAAGCATCATTCAACAGTGACAGGGAGATCAGATTCTGCCTGCAGGCCCTGGGGCTGGCCTAGATGACCTCTCCTGATTCCTTAAGTTCAGTGATGATGTTAAACACAGACTGCCGTAAATTGCACCTATTAAAAACATAACCTGACAACCTAAAATTGCGGAAAGCTACTGAAAGCATAAATTAAGAAAATCACGGAACTCTTCTATCAAACTGTGAAAGAGCCATTATTACATACAGTGAAATTGTGAAGCAAGCTGTGAAAAATTACACAATGAAAAAAAAAAAAACATAGCTCCTAATTTCAAAGGCAAATGTAGCAAACATAAAGCTTCCCAAACACCGCCTATTACTAGCTGGGGTGCTGCTATTTTTGATGAGTGCCGTCTCCCTCAGGCCGTGCTGAGGGAAGCCCTGTGCTCGGCGCCGCTCTCCCGCTCTCCGTGCAGCACAGCGCACAGCACGCAGCGACGGCTCAGCAGCCTCCAGCCTTCCCCTGTGGCTCCCATCCGCCCTTGCCGTCCCTCAGCTCCACTCGTGCTCTGTCATTCGCCAGCTGCTTCGGCAACAGCTCAGTGCTTCTTTGCCGTGATTCAACTGCACAGCAAAAGCCTTCGCCACACAGGGAGGCAGTACCTCACAGAACAACAGAGGAAAACGGCTACGGCCTCCATGGCCATGCTGCGGGGACCCTGCCTCCTAACCCACAGCCACGGATTGAAAAAAGAGAAGCAGAATTACCCGAAAATCCTACCTGCAAGAAACTTTTCCAGGCAGCCTGGCATTAGTGTCAGGACACACCACCCCACATTGCGGCTGTATCGCTTTCTATTTATGAGCGCTGAGATTTGACTCAGAGGGAGTCACTATCAGTCCCCTCCTCGCTACAACTGGAAAATTCATGCACACAAAGCTATCAGAAACCTCAGCGGCACTGCCAGCCTTGGTAACATGCAGAGACAGTCCCTTTTTTTACCTTAACTTCCACGTTGATCTGTCCACGTCAAAGTTCGTTTATGACTGATAGCATTCTGTGGAGGGGGTGGTGGCTTTCCACACCGTGCAGGCTATGGAAAAGGGAGTCCTCTGTCACTGTAGCTTAGCAGCAAACTTTATCTCCCAGAAAAGTGCCCTTTCTCTTCACAAAGATAAAGCTCGTTGTAGCTATGCAGCACAATCCAGTCTGTACTTCTTCCACAAATCCTGAACAGGCTTTGCACCAAATGAAGCTGATCTAAGAAAAGCTCCTTCAGGAACAGGTGGTCTATTTCTTCTCTCTTCCCATGTGGTTTGGGGCCAGCAGGCTGCTGCTCTCTCTGATTCTGCCAGAACTGCAGCAAAAGCTGTTCAGTAGCTCTGTGGCTGACTGGTAAAACTGCAGCTGACCAGCTGAAATATGGATAAGGTATCTGCACAAGCTGTGTATCTGTGAGTGACAGTGGCGAGCTCTAGTTAACTCAAAATAGCTGTGAAAGTGGTGTCAGCTAAGCCAAGCAGAGATGGAACATGAGGTGGCAGAAGAAGAATCATAGACTTGGTTTGCTGCGTGTCTGTGTGCTCGACTTCACAAAATCCCAGTGGCTTCTGGCTAGATCACTAGTATATTTATGCAATGGAAAAACATCTTTCCATGCAAAGCAGAGTCAAAAAAGGGCAGAGGGTACCAACTTACTATAGCAACATTTATTGTAGGGGACATTCCTTCTGTGTCAAAGCAAGACTTGTGAATCTGTAAGTGTCAGCTGTCTGTATAGATATGGTTAGAGTCTGTATGAAGTACTTAAACTGCTGAATCTTGCTGCATAGGCAAGCTCCAAAATTTTAATTGGGAGTTAATGCTGCTTTTCTGCAGATACAACTGCATAGATCTGGAGGATTCTGCCAGTGGCAGCAGAACTCCCGAGACAGCTCTGCAGGCTGGAAGGAAAGCCTGAGAGACGTCTAAAAACATCCCATAAAATCCTCATAATCTGATCTCTTCTTAACATTTGAGTCCTCTGCCTGCCTAGCACCTTTTCTTTAAGAAGCTCTCTACATCTAGGTGCAGAAATCAGTGTCGATGTCACTTTTGGGGGATACAAGTCAGAGTTCTTGCTTTAATTTACAAAGTCTTAACTGCTATGGATACTATTTTCCAGAGAGACACCAGCTGCACTAGAAAGAAAAGGGAACTGAGGTGCTCTTATCAGTTACAGCCTGCTCAGCAGCTGCAATGGAGAAGGGCTTGTACTAATACATTTGGAAGGAAAGTGGAGAAAGGTGATTTATGGAGCTCTCTTTTTTTTTAATTTGTCCATATTGTTTGTAAAAAAGGCTATGTGCTTATTTGTTTGTTTGTTTCCCTTATAGGAGACTAACATCCAGGTTCTTCTAGTTGTTGTCTATGTGACTTAAGGAGATGTTATCCCTACCCTAGCTTTCGTAGAAGCGGAGCATCAGCGACTCAGACCTTCAGGTTAAAGATTGTGTATGTAAAATAAAAATCTTTCATATCACTGAGGTCCAGAAGCAATTATTGCTCATTTTCCATCTGGAAAAACTGCATTAAAAGTGATTTAATGTGGAGCACTTCTAAGTGTAAGAATATCAACATGAAATTCATGCATAATTGGAAAAACAGAAGAATAGTACCATTTTTCCCTGTACACCAAAAGTTATGCTCTCAAGGTGACTTGTGTTGATCTAGTTCCAAACATTTTACTGAAAAAGGTTGTGTAGTTACAAGATAGAAGGTGATTATAAACCAGGACTCTGAAATTAGGTATTAAGACTTACTGGAGCAAACAGGTTAATAAGTTGTTGTAGACAGCCAAGTTTGGTCAAGTGCCAGGAATGAAAAAAATACATAAAAAGAAAAAGAAGGAAGGAAAGAAGGAAAGAAAGAAAGAAAGAAAGAAGGAGAAAGAAAGAAAGAAAGATGGAGAGAGAAAGAGAGAGAAAGAAGGAAACCAATAAAATGAGCTTCTTACAGAGAGAAACAGCAAAATAATATCAATTGCACAGTATTTTGAGAATAATTCACCACACAATATAGATTCAGAACTATTTATAATAATTTTGTAAGAACTCTAAAAATTAGACACATACTCACAAAAAAAAAAAAAATCCATTCCCCAAATGTAACAATGTTAACCAATTTAGCCCATTTTAAAAGAATATATATTCTGGATAGAAAACAGATGCACTTGCATTTTCTATTTGTTGTAAAGCTAGCAAAAATGACCCAAACCTCTTAAGCTACATACTCTTCTGAGCAAACAAAGTCTCAGGTGAGAGAAGCCAGTGGTTAATTTCTTGGAGTGTATCTTTGTGTGCATGACAAAAGGAAGAGCACAGAGCTGGAACTACTAGTGTAACATGCTGAGAAATACAGAGTTTAACAAAAAGTCACTGAAAAGGCATTTTCTATAGAAGAGAGGAAAAAAAATTCCTTCAATCACAAAGCGGCAAATACATAAGAGGACTCAATTGAAGGCATAATAGCCTGAAAAAATCCTGCAGCGGTTGCGAACACCTGCATGTTCTAAGATGATGTTTTCTTGTTAGCATTTAATGTCCAAGATACCGTGTTCACGGATGCCTTTCAGAGGAACTCTCAAGGTTAGGATATGGGAAGGAAGAATATTCCACACAGGCCGTTGACAGTGCGTTGTACAAAGCACATTGGTACAGAGCTCATGCTTAATTTGAAAAGACTAAAGCTACTTGTGATGGAACACATAACATGACTAGTTATTTCCTAGCTTAATGGCATCCTTTTACATTTGTTATATAACCAAGTTACACTTGTGGTGCAAGGAAAACCTGTCTATTCTGATGCTCAATTACTGGATTTTATTGTCATACATTATTCTATTCTTAATGGAGCAAAGATTCCATAATGAATTCATAGAATTTTTACCACTACTTTAACAGGTTCATGGAAAATTATTTACCATACCTTGGAAGTGCAATTTATTAAGTGGTCTTTTCCCCATCTTAAGATTTGCAGTCCATATTTTTTCCCTGGTATGAGTCCACTGCATGTATTAAAAGAAGGTGCACAGGAAAAAAAGTAGTTCTTATTTGCTCCTACTAGAGCAGAAAGCCTTTTTATAGGCAGGCTGACTCAGAAAGTCAATTGAGATAGCTAAGAGGAAAAAAATGAAAAAGGGAAAAAGAGAGAGGACAAGGGAAAGAGATTGGAAAGGGAAAAGATCTTGATATGAGGATAGCAGTGCTTTTTTAATTATGTAGTTTTCTGCTTTGAGGATACTGGTGTAAAGAACAGTGATGACTAACAGTTGCCTTTAAAAACAGCCTGTGACTCCCTGCGGTTAACACAGCTTAGTAAAGCTGGGCAGGACTAATTCAATGACAGGGGTGATAAAGCAGCAGTTGATTAGGCTACTCTCAGTCCTAAAGAGCCCCGACTAGAAAGAGGCACTGCTAATAGGACTCTGGGGAAATGCTCCTACCTGACTCCAAAACTGCAACCCTGCAAAGCCCTCTCTCTCCGTCTCCCCATGCTAATCAGCTTAAACTCGCTCTGGCCCCTCTGCCTTTAAGCATCCTGTGCACTTAGAGCCAGAACGTGCCCCAGAGGGGCTCATTCGTCACCGCAGAGGGTCATTGCAAAATCGATCAGGTAGCTATTCCCCCAGCCCTCAGCCCTGAGGAGAGATCTCGCAGATGCCCCTAAAGGAGCACACTCCACATTAAACGCAGTGGTAGCAGCTGCTTTTTCTCTCTTTGTTTTTAAAGAGACGGCTATATGATGCAGTTGCTTAAGGCAGCATTTGAAGCTATGACCCTAGATATAAGACACAAATCCTGCTTCAGTCTGAAGTGATTCAACTTAGGTATTATTTCCCTTGCCTTGAAAATTTCCTGATTCCTAAGCTGTAATAGCTGATAATTTTAAAATGTATAAAGAGTTTTAGAAGTAAAGAATCTCTTTGTCATCATTTGTGGTGTAGCTGCTAACTGAGATGCTACTATTTTGTCTTGACCTCTTTCTGTCTCTTGCCTATTGACTCCTTAATGATTTATGCCCGGGGCACACCTGCAGCAGTAGGAGCTGGGGGGCAACTTCCCTCCCTGTGTACCTGGGAATGCACAGGGAGGTGGCAGAAGTGGCTTGAAAGGTGGAAAGATCACAAAAAATGATTAGAATGCTGGGCCATTGATTTAGCTTGCCTCAATTGCCTAGGTTGAAAAGGGTTGGAAAAGGTACGTATTCCCTCATTTCTTCAAAAAACAACAGGACCCAGCCTGCTGATCTCCAAACTTTGAATCCCAAGGAGAAGGATCTATTCCTTCAGAGTCCAAATGTGCCTATACAAGGCACATTTGATGATAGACAAAGGCACTCCTTCCTCCCACTATTTGTGCTCTGTATCTCCATCACTTCACTGGTATGCAGCAAGCTCCCTAGGTGGGCAGCCCAGGAACCTAACAAAATTTTGATGCTCTTACTCTGAGGCCAGCAGGCCAGGCATGCTAACGCCATGCTAACGCTCAGCACCCAAGGTGATGTTTGAGTGCACCCTGTGTTCTACATGACCAGATAGAGGTCAGATGTCAAAAAAACCCTGTGACTAATCACTACAAAGTCTAACTCCTGCCAAAATTAAATGGAATTTTACAAGAATTCATATTTGTAAGCTTATAAAAGGAGAAAATCAATAGCAATAGTAATATATAAAAATTATGTATTACAGACCAGGATGTTGATCTGATTAAAGACAGCACAGTTTGGTCAAGGTAATTAGAGTCTGTTAATGTCCCGATTAGTCTAATACATAGAGCAGAAAACAAGGTGGTAGAACTTCCTGACTCTGCTATCAGTTTAACTTGAGTTTAACTGAGTAGAATTTAATTTCTATTTCGTTGTCTACTTGTACCGAGACTAATTATATTTTCCTTCCTTTAATAAAATACTTCAAAATCTACAAATCAAAAGTACTAAACAAGCAAAAGGACCCCAAATGCTGCTTTAGTAGTAACAATACTTTCACTTCCAACATGCCCTCCCTTAAAGAATCTTATGGACTTTCACAAGCATCAATAAAGTTTTAATCACGGAACAGGCAGAAAGTTATTACTAAAGCTGCTTTATGGGCAGTAAAGAAGGGATGGAAATGAAGTCCTGAAATGATTAAGTGATTTTCACAATATCGTAAGGTTTTAACAGATATCTTAAAATGATGTCCTCAATTTACTTCAAAACAGTTCAGTCTGTGGGAGAGAACATTTTTCTTCAAATAAATGTCGTATCAGAATTATTCAAATCAGCTGTCTCTGGATATATTGCTGTTCAAAAATCTCTGAAAACACATCCTGATCTTGACTGTAGTAAATTAGTGTAGGAAGATGGAAGATGTAATCAGGTTTAAGTCAAGCACCCTTGATCTGCACAACAAGAAGAAAACATAGCTTTTTTGCAGCTACAGTAGAAACTCTGTCAGCAAAGTTGAATTTACTGAAAGGCAAAAAGCATCAAAAGTAAAACCTTTTTCACAGAATCACTGTCAAACCTATTAATTTCAGTACAGTTAGGATTTTATTCTTTCAGTTAATTGCAGCGACATGTGGAAAGAGAGAAAAAGAACCCCAAAGCTACCCCTTTTGTGATTAGAGTTAATTTAGGAATGAAAAACTCGAGGCAAGACAAGAGCCAGCAAGATGGATACGAGTCACAGTTCAGTGAATGTAAGCAAGTAAGGTAGGTTCCATATACACACATATGCACACACAATCTGGAACCTCAGGAAAGCTTTACTCATGTGTTTAAGACATGCCTCAGTTTTCACACCTGCAAAATGTTATAGATTTAACTATATATGTTTCATGCCCATATATGCCCATATCTGTGTCTAAATATATACGTGTGTGCATTTATGCTCATGAATATGCAGGGCTGCTGCTGGGCACGGAGAGCGGCAGCGTTTCTAATGGGATGTGCTACCGCAGCGCAGGGTGGCAGGCGGCAGGTGTGGGAGGCAATGGAGCGGCTCCGCGTTTGCAAAGAGGAGCCAGAGAAACAGAGCGTTGAATTCAGTGAGGCACCGGACAGGGGAGGGAGGCTGGCGGGAAGAGGAGAGGAAAAGGGGAGATGAGGGTTATTATGTATGACAAATAAAATCTTTCTCTTCCTTCTGTGCCTTAACCCTTTTATCAGAGGAGAGATGAAAGCAAGCCTTCCTCATAAACAGTTCCCTCAGAGAGAATCACAGCAACAGCACTGAACCCTGCAATACTGAAGATCATTTAGAACAGAATAGCTCAGTACACATCTTTAGAGATCAGAAACCTGCCTTTGCACTCTGGGAAAAACTCCAGCAAGAAAGAGAAGGCAGTCACTCAGACGTGGAGGCTGCTAAAATCTGTCTAGGACAGGAGGGAATGGGCTTGATTTACTAAAGAATCTTTTCTAATAGGCAAACAAATATGTCTGTTGACATAGTTAATTGTTAATAAGGATGATAAAGGATTCTTGAAATCCTGTTCAGTTTTCATTTGCAGTCTGCCCATTTTTGCATCTTCAGCGTCAGCAATGACGATTAGCTTCATTTTTATTTCTGGTCACTATCAGCTTCATTTTTATTTCTGGTCATTTTCTTTCAGATGAACTGTGCTCTCAAGTTTTGGGTCATGGATATGACAAATATAATTGTTTTCAACCAGCTAATTTCTAGTGGATGAATTTTAACTGCCAGCACAATGTGTACTTTTAAATAAATCAAGTGAAAAATAATTCTAAGGATGCATTCGAAAAAAAGTCTTTCAGTGTTTCTGCAATTGTTTTTCCACCTTATTGTTTACCTTCTGAGTTCCTTTGTTGTGCCCATCACAGAGTTTTTTTTATCCCACAGACTGGCTTTCCACCAGAGGAAGTCTGGGCAAGTCAGTATGAGGAAGATCCTATATGAACACATACAAAGACGAACATTTCTGAGAAGATTTTCTAACTTTGGTCTTTGGTGTTTATTATGAGCTAGTCAGTCAGTAGTAGCTAGTGTGTGCTATGTAACAAACAAAAGCACTATGTGTAATATACTGTTCCATGAATGTATTTTGCTTTCTTTAAAGGAGTAGGACAAAAAAAATCTTGTTTCAAACTCCCAGAAGCTAGAAATATCCCTAGAAACCTGAGGTTAAAATTCAAGGTGTGAATCGCTTCTACTTCAAGTAAGTCTGTCTGAGGGTGTAATTGAAGTGGATCCACAGTTTTACTTCTTGGTTGCAGAAAAAGTGGCAAAGAGGCCAAAGGAACGGTTGATGGCGGCCAGCTGGCTGCAAAGCGGAAAACATACACAGCACTTGATAAAGTCCACAGCCCTTTATCAGGTGTGAGAACTGCTCCAGGCCACCGTGGGAGCTTGGGCACTCTGGTCTATGAGAAAAGCACCAGTCTCTGGTAAAGGGAGGCAGTCAGGGAATCCATTTCAAAATCATGATCGGCTCCAAACCACATTGCTATTGTAAACACACTGCAGCAATGAAATCACAAGAATAATTAACCATCCTTGATACTTTATTTTTGCAGTTTCAACACTAAAATATGCCAAGATCTGCTTTGTTTACCAAATAACCTGTCATATCTTTATTCCTAATGATATATTAACATATTTAAGAGTATCTGAAAGTTATTTCTGTGCTTGTTTGTGGTTCCTAGTGACACCTATCTATGACAGCTGTTATTAACATTTGATACAGTGCAAGAGGAGAAGACTATGCTTGCAAATCCGAGAAGCTTATATGCAGAAGTTGATTTCTAAATTCCAAATAAGGCAATATTAACTGGAAAATGTCATTTTTCAGGTACTCGTGAAACATTAGAAAAGTCTTTCCTATTTAAAAGAAGATTCCCTACATTATTTTTTTATAATGCCAAGCAAGCATTTATTCAGTGTTCACGGTATAAGAATTTAAATGGAAAGTAAAAGATCGCTTAAGAGAACTCATGTGAGATTGGCAGATACTGGAATTTGTTTGCAATTCTATGCTATTTAAGATGATAACAAATGAAATGTGTGCACCTGGAAAAGTTGGTTCTGCATGGATGACCTTCACTTGCTGATAAAAGAAAATGAAATAAATTACATTTCGAGCTCTCTGAAACTGGCCTATTATACTGAACTGAACTGAAATATTTCACTGGGAGAGTTCTAATAGGTTCTCAGAGATCTTCACTTTCTTTTTTTCATTTTTATTTTTTTTTGAGACAGAGAATAAAATATGATAATCTCCCAGGAGACCCCTGGAAAGATGCTTTAAATTGTCATTTTGTGCAAGGAAGCAAGACAGAGTTTTGCAAAGCAGATGTGTTGATAGTATGATTGCTCTACCTAGATTTATTTTTCCATTGGGATTTTACATCACTGCTTTATTTAACTGCCACATATAAGAGAAATTGCATAAAGGATAGGGTTGAGGCAAATGTGGCACAGAATTCAGGTTTGGAATAACATAATTTACAATGTCTAAGAACAATAGAATTTTTTTCATTACAATTGTTACTTAAAATGGAGAGGAAAAAGTTTTTATTTCCTTACCAAATCCTGAGTTGTTGTTTTCTGCTAGTGGAGGACAACCTGAGAATTACTGAGCAGGAAGTTTATTTTGAAGTGAAAGTAACATACTTGTTCTTATTGCTCAAGGAAAATTAAATGCTTTTCTTTACTGGTTTTTCTCCATGCATTGTTTCCCAAATCATTTTGGTTTCTGTTATGTTGGGTATTAAAGTATATTTCAAACTATGAAATTTCTATGCGAATTGATCACAAAATGTCTGCTAATTTAGAGGGCTTGACTATTATCAGTTTGTTGAATCCAAAACTTTTCTTTAGGATTAACACTTTCTCAGGATTTTTTTGTCAGATGTTGATCAGATATTCAAGGAAGCCCTTAGCTTTTTTCACTCCAACTGACCTTCTGGGAGGGGGAGAGGGAGAAAAAAAAAGGAAACATATTGGACATCCTCAGAAAAATTTTCAGATGATGAGAAAACATTCCAGCTATCAATTTATGATACCTTTGACTGCAAGATTTCTCATACTTTGTCAAGCCTGAAGGACAGGTATACACTGAGGAATATTTTCAGGATGGAAGATATGTCAAGAGCATCACAACTTCATCCTGAGCTGGATTACAACTGGATTACAACTGGATTACTTCCTACAGGAAAGCAAGGGTGGGAAAAGGGTGTTTCAAAGACCTTGTCCCTGTGGCTTCCAGATGTGCAAGGTTTCTGAGATACCTTATGAAAATTCCAAACCTCCCACTGGTCCTATACTAGTCACCTGTCCTAACAGTGAGATTAGGGAGAGCTTCGTGGTTTCAATCTCAGACATTCAATGCACTCTCTCAACTGCTTCCCTCTTACTTCTCTTTTTCCTTTCACATCTACTCTTCCCTTTTCTTAATCGTCTGACCCTGTTTCCTTTTTTTGCCTCATCTTTTTTTGATGCTGAGCTCATGCCCTTTGCCTTTCTCAGAATTAGCAAAAATCATGGCAGCTGCAGTAATGTCCTAACACCTTAGTGAATTAACCAAATCATATTGTCAATGTTACTTTCCTGTTCTTCTCCCTCTGAGTTTGTTGTTTCTTATGCTTTTCCTATTTTAAGGAAGAAATTGAGAATTTCAAGTGTTCTGTGTGGAGCCCAGTATAACAATAATTATGACACACATGGAAATTGCTGGAATAAACACCTGTGAGAAGAATGGGAGAAGAGAATCTGGAATGAGTGTCTTTTTTTTCGATTTTTTTTTCTTTTTTCTTTCTGGTACTCTGCGGCGTGGAGATAGGTGAAAGAGTGTTGGTGCTGAGACAACTGGTACCAGATAAGGAAACGGAAGCCTTAGCACTTTAAGTGTGCTTAGTAAAGATAGACAGGCTTGCCCAGAGTAAAGATTACAGAATGGAGACAGGTTACTTATACAAAGAAGAGCATTGTTTTGTCTGTTAAAGCTATTTTATAACATAGACATGTCCTATTGTGTTATAAAAATGGGTTCAGATTTGAAGAACTGTGGGCTTGCTGCTTTATTTGTTATACAGAATTAATTTCCAGGCCTAAAAGTGTATACTTGATTAAGAATGCTACAGTTATTTTCCTGCAGACATGGTACGAATGCACTACATCCCTGACATTTCCTGGAGACTGCTTTCTTACAGATGCATTTCATACCAGCCTAACTCTGCTCATTATTTCAGAGATGCTCCTGGTTTCCCCAGAAGCAGTGACATTCCAGATTAAAAATATCTGCAGGATCCAGGTCACTGATGCTTTCAGGTGAAACATCTGTCTGATTAATTATTTGAAAACAAAGAGTGATACAGAACACAGAACACTAAAATCAATCCTGCGGTGGCTACAGAGGAGAATATCACTTGGATATAGCAAACCTAGGTTTGTTAGATAAATAACATAGGGAAGACAATTCCTGTCCCTCAGTCTTTCAATTATGGAAACACATCCCAAGCAGAATAATCCCAAAAGGAGGACTGAGGAAAGGCTATAGATGCAGTTTCTCCTAAGTGCAAAAGGATGACTTACTGGTCCACAAAGTGCAAGAAAATGGGCCTTTCCGGTCCGCAGTTCTCAGCTCTCTGCCTTTTAGCTTGCACCTGTGAAAGCTGCTGCTGGCCCCTGCATGCTAAGCACCACTTTCTCTGTACTAGTGGTGTTGGATGTCTGCTACCTTGCATCATAAGTCTGGAGGTAAATACAGAGCATCACACAAAGAGTATTCGAATGCCATTCCTACAGCTCACCCAACATTCTGTCACTGTCGTTTTAGTATCCTAATTGCATCTACATTGTCCTTGGTGACTCTTCTTGCCAGTTTCCAATCAAAATATCTCTGATTATGGCAATCAAGCAGCATAAGATCTTGAAATAATCCCAGTTTCTTCAACATCGCAACTACACTGAAGAACTGAGGCCTGAACAGCTAAGCAAGCAGGAAAGGGTATGTCACTCTGTGACCTACTCTGGTTTAAATAGCTATTGAGGAACCTGAGAACTGGCAGGTACAATGTGCCTCACCCCTGGAATCACAGAAGGCTGAATTATAGTAAAAAAAGTCAAAACAACATCATTCATGCTTGTTTGTACCTTCCCCGTATGCTTGCAAGCAGACATATGAATTCCAAACTAATTCATATATCATAGACTTAATAGGCATATTTTCACCATCTGTTTTTTATTCAAGCTCATGAGAAGCCCAAACTAGCATTTGCCTTAGGGTCCTATGTGCATGTGGATGCACAGGAACCAGAGTTTCCATTTTCCCATGGAAATATATTTCTAGGAATCACATTTGGAGAGCAAAGCTTGAAAAGGTAACCCACTACACCCTCAGGTTAAGATAAAGAAAATGCTTATTATAATAAATCATATAATAGGAATACAGCTCTTGAGTATTTTATGTTTGGTGCTGTCAGTGAAGCATACAGTGCTCAGCTCTTCCTCTCTAAAGGCAAAGGATTTTAAATGTTGGAGACTTTAAATAGCCTCACGTGTCCTCTCCTCTCCTCTCCTCTCCTCTCCTCTCCTCTCCTCTCCTCTCCTCTCCTCTCCTCTCCTCTCCTCTCCTC
>JAWLRI010000898.1:1052047-1064470 GCA_034781795.1 Crypturellus tataupa | reverse complement strand
CTCCTCTCCTCTCCTCTCCTCTCCTCTCCTCTCCTCTCCTCTCCTCTCCTCTCCTCTCCTCTCCTCTCCTCTTTCTTTTTCTCTCATCACAGATGTAGAGCAGGTATGGTTTAAACTGCTCCATTATTGGGACACTCTAGTGGCTATTTTGCTGCATGCTTCAGTCGTGCTAGTTAATGCAGGCTGTGAGCTACTTCTCCACAGTTCACCCTTTTTTTCCCTCTTTTTCCAGACTAATCCATAAACATTACTGCTGGAGCATACTGTGCTCTCCTGAGTAACACAAGATCCTGGATAATGGGAAGAACCTAGGGCTTCTGCTAAGACTTAGCACTTCCCTAAGAAGAATATACCGCTGTTTCCTGCACAGGATGGCCATTTGATACAGAAAGCAATGCCTGTGCAACTCAATAGAACTAAGTTTACTGCCTCCTCTGCCTCAAAATGAAGAAAGATGAACAAGGAATTTATTTTGTGATAGTATGAAGATTATAAAACTTATTTTCTTTTTAGGGAAGATACACTGAAATGAAAAAAAGAATCCCTTTCCTGGAGGTATTTAAGCTAAAGACATTTCTCTCTTCAGTTCATCCAATAAAAATTTGCCAGGACACTTGCAGATTTGGCTCTGTTCTTAGATAAGACCCTCACCCTGGGGACTATTTGTACTGAATAGGATGCTGCTCTGCAACAAGCCTTCCCAAAGCACATATATTCCCCATTCACATTCTAGCCTCTTTTGTAGAAATTCTTGTGATTCTCAAACTTAATATTTAATAGAACTGTCAGTTTTTAACATCGCTCCCAAAGGATTGCTTGCTGCTACAACATAAGTTTGAAAATGCTGATATTGTTAGGGTTTAGTTGGCAGAGTTGTTGTCTGGCCAAACCGTAAACAAGCCTCTTTGCTTCAAAATATTTGTGGAAAATATACTGACTTGGTTGGTGTTTAATTTTGCCATGAACAAAGGATTTATTTTGTACAAATAAAGTCTTCCCTCTAGACCAAAGGGAGATGTTTATGTTAGTATATATTCCTCAAAGTAGTTAAGATATCATTTCTTCCTTTACATATAAAAACACATTTTAGACTAGTGTAAAAATTGTAGTGACGGTAGTTTTGACAGAAAACGACCAATTAGGAGGATACTCGAAAATTCAGTGCCATTTGCTTCAGCTGTGAGAACCGTGACAATGACATTGGCAAGAAAATCTGTCTGAATTAATTTTCTCAAATGTAAAATGGAGTTAAAGATATTCCCTTTCTTCATCAAGCATTCTGAAATGTGCTAATGAAAGCATGTATGGAAATAAAACTAAGACTGGTTCTTTTGCACCGACTGAATTCTCTAAGATGGTAATCAAGCTTTGTTCCTTTGCATTTGCAGATTAGCACAAATCACATCCAGCAAATTTGAGAAATAAGAAGTGAAATATCATCTAGCAATTTACTTCTTAATAGTAATTTCATGTCATGCATAAGAAGCATTTATTGCAGAAAAAAACCCTCTGATTTGTACCACTGTCCGGTCTGTGTCAACAGATTTATGACCTCAACCTTTCAGAATGACTTAGGAAGGGTTGGCCATGCTGATGCCCTTTTGTACAGCTCAGAGCAGAGCTGTCTTGCTTCTTGATTATGGTCAGAGTAGTTGCATCACTGCCTGCATTTATACTGTTTATGATTCAGTGAGATGATTTTCTCAGATCTTATACAGCATCAATGCTGTGACAGCCCTTACAAACAATAGTTCTTTAACAATTCCATTAACTTGCTCATATGGACAATGAGGTTTCAATTTTGTCCACATAATGAGCGTATAATTAATAAACTGTGAGTAAGGCTTTGCCATCTGAAAGATTGCCATACATTTTCTTTGAAGAACACCCAGCTCTGTAGATTGGTTAAATGAACCTCTATCCTGGCATGACTTGAACATATGGAAGATATGCTTCTTAGTCTCAAGATGATGTAAAGAACAGATAAATGATGAATACAGAGGAAAAACAGAGTATGTAAATACACTGTGAGCTGAAGCACAGTGCAGCTATGTTTTTTACATGTTCTCTTCTGTTTATACACTATGCTTAGGACCATTGTGTACAGACAATAAATTTTCTACAAAAATGCAAAAGTTCTTTAAGAATATATCTGTCAAACAACCCAATCTGTCATTCTGTTTTCTATAATATAGGACAGTAGACAGTATCAACAGTCTCTGTCATCTCTTCCTTACTTTCAAAGGTGATTCAACGGCTTCTTAGCTAGCATGGATCTCAACGCCCCCTCTGCCAGACTGTGACACCCTGAAGCATTAGTTAAAAAATATATATAGGGAGCTGTGTCATATGTTACAACCTTGCTACACGTTACTCCATTGTGTTATGCCACACATATGGCTGGATGTGGCTGTGAAGACAAAATAACAATGAAATATTTTGTAGATCATTATAATGTTCTAGCGGTGACTGACCCTACTGTCCCCCACGCAAGTGATGTCCCAGCTTCCTTAGTTCTTTCCTCATTTCCAGTTCAGAGCTATTCTTTTAATGACATATGAGTTGCAGCCGTGAGCACATGTAACTTTGAAATTGGCCATTGCAAATCTGTAATAAAACGATCTTCATAGATTACTAACACTGTTTCATAAACTTAGACATACTGACAATAAAGATGAGTAAAGGGCCTCATTTCTATTTTTTTCAGACATCCTACTATGTTGGAGCTTTAAAAAGGAAAATCTTTAAAAAAAAATGTTGTGACAACCAGATGATTAAATATTAAAGATCTGCAAGTGTTTGTCCTTTTTTTTTCAGAAACTCCTATATAAAATTAGCTTTTTAAAGAGCTTTCTATTTCTATTTTAAAACTGTGTTTTGCATAGTATTTTATAACTGTTTTTTTATGGGGAATATTAGCAAACCTCTGATTTTTAGACTATAAATTAAATAATGCAATGAATTTTAATGGGTCTCCATACAGAATAGTTAGACTTTACAATTTGCATTGCATAATGATAACCACATTAAAAAGACATGTTTATTACATCCTAATGCTTTAGCAAATGGACATAATTTGAATAATGATTCTGAATTTTAACTTACTCACATAATCCTTCCTTGAACAAACATAAATATGGAATTTAGCTTGTAGAATATGATGCAAAATTCTGCAAAGTCCAAAGTTTAAAAAGTACTCAGAGAAATGCATAAGGTCCCATTTGTGATAGACCTAAGGGTATGATTTTCAAAAGTGCGTATCACCTATATACTTTAGAAAGTTATCACCATTTTCAAAGCTAACTTACTTTGCATTTTAACTAAGACTTCCCTCTCCTGAAAGTTATATATTTATTCTAAGCTAGTTGCATAATCTTTTTCTAATATTAGAGAGAGATCAGTAAATATTTCACTTCATAAGGCACATATCTAAAGGACGCTTCTTTCTCCTTACTGATGGCACTTCCTTTGGGGTTGGGTTGTAGTCATTAATCCACTTTTGGAAGCAGACGTATGAAACAAGGTCAGTCCTTTCTGGCTTGGAAGGTCGGGGATGCAATGAGCAGCTGGATGTAACACTCATCTGGAAAACAGGAGAATCAAATTCAAATCCCTTCTATTTTTGATTTGGTTTCCTATCTCATAGACAAGAGCAGACCTAACAACTAAGGAAGCATTAAAAAATGAAGGTCTCCATGCTGCAGCAGAACTGGAACCTAATCAAACCACTGTCGCTATGGGGAGAAGAACTCTTACTCTGTGATGCATTCCAGAATAGAGCAGCTTTACCTGAGAACCTGGAGAAGATGTAAATTCTGGATACAAAGTCACAAACAAAATAAATACTAACCTGATCTTGCAACACCGTACATTAAGCTACAAGACTTCTTATGTTGGGTCAAAAAAAGTAAAGTGCTTTTAAAAACTATCCTCCCATTTCTCTAGAAAATGGCAATGTTTTCAGTGATTCAAACAGTTCCTTAATTTTCACAGTAGTCTCTGATTAAAATGTAATGGAGAAGAAAGAAAAAGGAGAATGAAAATGTCAGTTAAGGGTTTTCATGTGTTTGAAAACTGAATCCAATTAATTCCCTAGATTTGTTGATCTTTGTCTTAATAAAGTTGCTGTGGGTGTTATCCGCTATTTACACCACTAAAACATGAAAAAACAGCATAGTTATTTTCAGATTTGTGTTTAGATTTTTCTCATTGTGATAGCATGAGAAAATTACTTGGATGTTTGCTTTTAAAATCAGCAAATATTTTTAAAGGAGAGAAGGTAATTAACTCACTTCTTAATGATGCTTCTAATTTAGACTATGCATGAGATATGAGTGAGATGTTGCAAAGATTGTTCTGTCGTTAATGCACAAACTAAGAATCAGCAGAGTTTGATTTTATTTTCACATATTCAGCAGACTTGATGTGTGACCTTAACCAAAGTATTTAATTATTCTGCTCCACAGTTTATCTATAAAGTGGAAATAATGACAGTCAACTGGCTGAGAGGCTGTGAGGATTAATTACTTCATATTTATATTTCCAGAAAGAATACAGAGAGAATTATAGAGTATGCTGAATGATTAACATTATTTTGTGATTACCAAACTCCAAGAATATTTTGTTGTACAATATCTTCACTTCTTATAGTCTTGAATCTTCATATCTTGGATGGAATGTATTGAGTAACCAATGCAAAGTCCTTCTCTTGGCTCTTGAACGTATTTCATGAACAAATAACTCCCAGAAGCACAAGAGAGCAGTAATGTGCTGGTCTACCTCTATTGCTTGAGCCTACCTGTGCCACAGAAGGATAAAGAATGGGTATTTTCCTAGATATACATATTTATATGAATATATATATGCATATATATATACCTGAATCTAATGGCTTTAAAACAAAACAAAGCCAACTCAGAATTTACATACTGTGGGCTTAGAATGCAGGTCCTGGAAACTGAAAAAAAAGGCAAAATTCCTGTTGGTGGGAGCCAGGGATTATGCATATAGACACCAGATGAGATTTCTTTTGAAGGCGTGTGAAGCACTGCCCTGTGCTACTGCTGAACATAGCTACCTCAGACAGCATATGCAAACTGCTCAGCCCATCAAGCAGCAGTTAAAAGAAACGGGTTGTATGTATGCCCAAGAGGTGTGCCAAATGCACTCTAATTGATGCTTGATGAATTGTTCAAAGTAATTACAGAGCAATATTCATGATGTACATGCACTGCCATTTTGAATCAACAAGTAATTACCTAGGTTATTTAAAATTTTCTATGTAGTTCTATTTAAGATACTTACATGGTCTTTTTAATTCAAATGCTTTCTTGTTTCTTGCCAATATAGGCTGTACTTGATGAAATACTATTTCAACGGGGAGTGTGCTGACGAGCATCTTCAACTTCTTTAAATGCCTGGTAGAGCTGAATGAGTGGAACTCTATTTGTTAACACAAACTGGAGAAAGATGAAAGATGGCAAGTGTCCTTTGTGGTAATCAGAAGAAATGGAAGCACGGAGCGGATGATTGCTGTCCCTGGACCACCTCCTAAGAAGAGTCCTGTGCATCAACAGCACTTCCTCATCACAGACAGTTTACTCAGGAAAACCTGGGATAGTTCACACTCTAACTGTGGCCTGTTTCCATGTAAGTACCAGCAAAAACGAAGTTAACTGTGGCAGAGTTTGGAGGATCTATAAAGCGCTCATGGAAATATTGGAGGGGAAAAATAAAGAGACTTGCAAAAGGGTTACGACAATCTCATGGCTTAATATCAAAGCTTCATACATGTATGTGATCCTGATCCGTGCCTTCATGAGCAAAGAGGCTTCCTGTGAAAGGAAGACTATATGGCGAAGTCGTGGGAGACCATTCCCCATATTAATTAACCCATGGATAAGTCATGACCTAGTCTATGATCTTGCTGTGATGCTAGATGCAAAGACTCCAAGTTGTGAAAGAAGCCATCTCTGAAGTGTTATTTGTCTAAAATGGCCCTTTTGTTTCCCCACTTTCTGTGGCCTCCCTTTCTGAGTGTGGCAGTGTAAGTAAAGCCAGATTTGAACACCTCATCCCACTGAAATGCCATTTAGGAAAGATTTTCCAGCTTCAGCTTGAATCTCTCCTTTATATATTTATATCACATGAAGACCTGGTAGTTTTATTCCTGAATAGTCCTGTTATGAGCAGTGTGTTAACACCCTCCTTTGCCTGCAGAGGTTTGTATTTTTGGTCTGGGGGAGCAAATGAAAGTCCCTGTAGCTCTGTAACATACAAAAGAATAAAACTAGGAGTATCTCTGAAGCAGCTCAGTTCTTGTGCGTGACTGCTGCTCTGAGAAAGAATCATACCAATGAGCCAGAAAAAATTCACATAAAATTTGACTATCTTCCTCATGTAGAGAGAGAGAATAAAAATGAACATTTTGAGGGCAGCTAACCTCCTTTCAGAGCCTTACTCCAACTCGTAACAGCAAGAAAAGCCTGATCTGCCAAACTAAAACAAACTCCCCCAAACAATGATCTTGAGAGACAGAGCAAGTTTTCTGATAAAGATGTTGGTCCCAGTCAACCACTGGTTGTTATGAAACCTTACCATGACCTGACAGGAAATATGGAAGGCAGATAAACCTGGGGATTGAAAACTCTTATGTAAATCTTGCCCTATATTTACTTTCTGAGAAGAAAATGCTCAAAGAGGTAGTACCCAATGTGAAAAATACAGCCTAGAGCCACGGTCTCTTTGTGCATTAAAGAGAAAAGGAATCCACATGTTCTTACCTTAGCACAGAGAAAAATATAATATCATTTACATATATATGTATATATTTTATATATATTTACATATATATATATATTTATATGATTCTTTTTAGCATGGAGAAAAATCCAATGCTATCATACAAAATAAGTATTAAAAATAAAATCAGTGAATTAGGAAACTTTCCTGCTCAACATAAAAAGTCACTTACAGTAATATTAGTAACACGGGCATCAGTATAAGTAAGTTTTACAGTGATGAAGAAAAACAATGTGTTTTAAGGACAACATGACAATCTCTGATAATCATACTGAGATAAATGTAAATGTTTGTTAATGTGAACTTTCCTAAACTCACTAAAAATGGTATGGAAAAGAAATAAAGCACAATTTCATATTATTGAATGACAGGTCTAGCCTAACCTAGCCTGGCCCTGAGAAGAGGACAAATTTGAACCATGTAACAAATGACTTACTTAGAGGTCACAAAAGTCAGAAATGCCCTTAGATGCAGATTCTTCAGACAAATGTGATTACAATTTTGGCACATGTCAATTATATCTACCGCCCTGGATACACATCTGCAATCTCTCAGATTAATTTGAGTGTCAGATATAATTTGAAGCAAAAAAAGAAAGTGATTCAATTAAAAAGCCAAACAGGTTCAATGTGCCCAGTCTTTTCTTTGCATTCTGTTCAGTGCAATTTTGCTATGCATTCACACTTTCTTGTTCAGAGTCCATGAAAAACAAACAAGAATGAAAAAGATGATTTTTTTTTCTTTTAATTAGCTTTTTATAGTCTTTTCTTCATTGTCCAGCCATTTTTAACTCATGGGATATTTCAGTTGCTGTTTAGGTCTTTCAGGCTCGAACAGAAGAGCTCCTTGTTTTCTAAAGGTTACAAATTGAAAAAAAAAAAGTTGATTTTTTATATGTGTCCTACACACTACAAATTTTCTCTCAGGTCACTGTCACTGACTATTCCAGCACTGTTGCTGCTGAGTCTCTGGGTGTCTTGTCACCATGCCATGCAGTGCTTTGGTTGGTATTTCCAGTTAAGGCAAAGATTACCGCTTAGTCTTATGGTATGCGTTAAACCAGTCTACTTGGTTTGCTAAGGATGGACCAGGCCTGCACCAAACACACAGCAGGTTTTGGAGTGTAACTCTGAGTGTGTTGCCTACCATTCGCAGCAAGCAGTCAAAGAACTTTTGAATTAGAGCATTTACTAGATGGATCCTTATAAAGAAAACAACAACAACAAAAAACCCTGCAGGAGCATGCACTAACTTAAAGTAGAATTAATAGCTAGTTGCTACAGTGAGATATCTCAGCTAGTGACTCTCCTGGGTATTGTGAGTAGTTTCTGACAGAAAGTATTAAAAATAGAGAGCAGCACAAAATCTCTCAACTCTCCATACTTGCAGACAACATTTCTTTCAGAATACCTCTCCTCCAACAGATATTTCACTCAATGTCTCTGTTTACCCCCAGGGAAATCAAGAATGAGTGTGTGTCTTTGCTCTCTTTCACTCCAACTCGCGCCAGCTCTCAGTCACCCACGTTCCCAAAGTGTTTGTTTGAGCCTAGAAATTGCACTCATTAACTCAGCTAAAACAACACCAGTTTACTGTGGTATCACTAATGCGCTGTTCCAAGGTCGAGGTCAGGCTGCTTGACATTTACGTTTGTTCAGGTGTGTCTTTGCTGAAGTGAATTTGTGGGTGGGGTTAGCAAACTCAACGCTCTCAGAGATCATAAATGGAATAATCTGAGGCAGATTTATTCTGCTCGATCTATGAAACTGTGTTTTGGACCATTTTTCTAAGACTTTTTTTTTTCTTTTAGAAATGTTAGATAACATGTAGGTAAAAGACATAGTATTAGAGAATATTACATTATCTGAGAAAAGCCAAAATACATGTAGTTAGTGGTTGTACCATAAGGTACAGGCAGAAAAGAGTAAGGTTAAAACTACAAATGGAACTTACATTATCCTGCTGTCTGCCCCGTCATTGTAATCTATGCTACTTTGTTACACCAGAACCATTGTCAAACTTTTTAATTGTCATAGAACTTTAATAATTTTGATTAATGTACAGATAAAACTTAGAGCATGTGGAGTGTTAAATATTTCATTGTATACAATATGTTGTTATGAATTCTGTTAATATGGTGGGCTTTTTCTTACGATTATCTGTTGAAAATGATGACTTGCTGATGTAACAGGGAATAGCAGAAGGCTACTCCATAACTTAGATGCTTCAGGTGAAGGGTGTAGGGTGAGAGTAGCTCAAACTTCCTTAGTGCTTTGCCTGAAACTATGTTCTTTACAAAGAAGAGAACAAATCTATGGACCGTTTTTGAGAATCTCTGGAAGGATTAAGAAGCCACCTAGAAGAACCATGGAGATGTTTGCTCAGGTAGTAATACGGTGAATAAAGACTGGCAAAAAATGATTTAAAATGATAAAAAAAAAATGGTAGGAGGCAGATAATGAAGCTCAAAGGAGGGCTTTAATAGCAGTGACTGGAAAATACAGTGTAATCCACTTTGGAGGAAGAAGTGGGTGAGAAGCAGTCTTAGCATGGCTACAAAGGCAAGGCAAAACAAGCAACTGAAGATTTTCTCTAGCAAACTAAGGGCTCACTGTTTTCCACAAAGTTTGGGTAGTCCATGCAAATACCACTTTATGCCAATCCAATACGTAGGCAAGCAGGAGAGGTTAAGAGAAACACTGGGGATCCCTGTGCCTACACACCAAACTATTGCTTCCCAATTAATTCTCTTTTCTTTCCGTGTGCTTCACAACTGTCCCATTTAGCAAATACTAGCATGGAGCTTTCCCATGCTGATTTCTGTTTGCTCAGTACTTACTAAAACTCCTATAAGATTCAAATTCTTTACATCTAATTGTATCATTTATCAGATTAGTGTTTTTAAGCAGACTTCTAACTTTGCACATAGTCTCTGAGGTGTTAAAGCTTGGGAAGATGCTAGCTGGCTGACATGGAGGCCTGTATCCTCTATTTTCTATTATTTGAGGTTCCTTAAATGTTCACACTGAACTCAGCACTGAGCACATGAGAAATATTCAGAGGACAAATATTTATCACGACATTATTTAAGGTCTTTAGGTTTGCATCAGGCATCACGCTATTTTCTAGAACAAGACTAGCTTCTGAAGATCAAAGATCTCCTTAAGAAAGTCCTTCTACATTGAAGTGTTAGCTGTTGGTCTTTTTTGTGTTCAGTCATATAAACACTAAAATGCCAATGCACATCTTTGGAAGTTCCATTAGGGGTCTAGATATCGTTGCAAAAAAAAAAATTCTATAGTAAGAGATTATGCTATGCCCCATCATTTTATTTATTAGAAACTAAACATGCATCATAGGTGTATAAAATATTATCTTTTTGCATTGTCCAAAAGTCCAGTTACTATATAAAATAATTTTTTAAAAAAGATGCCACTAAAATGAATCTCTTGTCTTTTTATCAAGCAAGCCAGCTACCTCAACCTCAGGTAGTTTCTGTTTCAGCATCCCTGAGATGCTGACTGACAGCCAGTCCACCCTGTTCAGCAGAAAAGCTGAGATATCTATTTCCATCCAAAGTTATTCTCTGTTACTTTTAAAAGATCAAATAACTTTCTTCAGACTCCTATCCAAGAAAGCACTCACTGGTATCTGAGGAATTCTTTTTTTTTTTTTCCTATTTGTTACTCAGTGGTTATTTTAACTCTGCTGCACTCTTTATTTTTAACATCTTTCTGCATCTTTTCAGTTGCCCCAGTTTATTCTGATTCCTGTTTTTTTTTTTTTCCAGAACAGATCTTCTCCTATTTCTCTTAGTTTGCAATGTATTTTTTAACACATTACAATAGAAACCAATGCTGCTTACAAAAAAGTAGCCTATCAATACTTTTTAACTGACTTCATGATACATATTTTAATCTAAGCTATAACATAAGACACATTTTATATACATGAATAGATAGAATCACTTTGCATTACTCTGCAGTTCAAGAAAACTAAAACCTTTTATTCTTTCTTAATATCCTAAGTTTCTAAAGGAACCATGGCAAACACTCAGTTGAATGCATGTTGGTCATTCTACTGACTTGTTACTCACATGTGTAAAGCTAAGTGTAGCCATGAGTGTTTTACAGGAATAAATAATAATAAAAAAGTCATCTTTAAATAACTATTTAGAGACTATTGTTCTAGAATATTGTTATGGAACATTCTGATGCTGAGTGCCAGATTTGGGATTTGAAAAATGCAAAACAGACATATATACAACTTTGTTCACACATGTGTGTATGAGTATTAATTTTTTGGCTTCTTCCTCTATAAAAAATGAACATCAGCTCAGATAGCTGTAAGGATGAAAATTAACTATAGCTAGAGACTGTGTATAAAGTTAGAAAACAAAGGTAATTGGTTTACAAAATAAGCTCTGCTTGAATTCACAATCAATTCCTAAATCAAATCTTATTAGAATATTGGCCATTGCATTCATGTAGGCATCTTGAATCCTGTGAAGACATTGTAGCTACATGTATGTAAATAGGGCAGACAGCAGAACCGGCTTAATAAAAAGCAATAGTGGATTTCTTTGAATAAGGACTTCATGATCAAGTTATTTACCATCAGCTTGGAAACTATCCAAGGCTACAGGGCTGTAGAGGGGAAGATTATTTTTTGAAAACAGTGAAAACAGGCTGAGATTTATTAGAAATATAATCTTAGTATTTGAGAATGTTGTCTTGGAGATATATAGCACCTTTATATTTCTGCAGCGCTACACACTACAAGTCTGACCCATACTGCCCCTAAAATTTTCATCCGTATGTATAAAAGGGAACCTTACAGCAATTCACTGCTCCATCGTTCTGTTATTACTCTTTAAAATAGGGACATCTGACAAAAATTAGCTGCCAGCATTGAAGCTACCACAAGATAAGTGACACTTTATTGTGTGTTTCTCTCTCATCCATCTATGATTAAGTGATGTAAGACAGATTTTATATGAAGACATTTCTTGCAGAGAATTTTAAAATACTTAAATTCATTTATATGAAACTTTTCTCTGAAGAAAAATGCTTTTAACATTGCACATGGGCAGTGTCAACCAGCTCTCTTGCATCAGATCCATCCAATCTTAGAATGTTTTTGTGGATATTTTGTTAGTCTGTTCTTCACAGTGATGTGATCTATGCTAGCAAAAGAACGCTATAGATAGCACAACCTATAATACTTTCTCCAAAACAATACAAGTCCAGAGTCAAGTAAGTCCAAAGTAATGAAATAAGGGCTAAGGAAGGAAGCTTATTTTTATCTTAAAAAAAAAGCCCTCTGTGATTTAGTTTTGTAATTACTTTATATTATTACACATTATTATTATATTATTATTATTACACTCATTATGGTTGGAAAAGGCTTATCAGATCATGTCCAACGATAAACCCTTCAACACTATGCCCATTAAACCATGTCCCTGTGTGTCTCATTACTTATTTCTTGAACACTGCCAGGGATGGTGACTCCACCACTTCCCTGGGCAGCCTGTTCCAAGGCATCCCCACTCTTGTAAAAAGTTTGCCTAATATCCAATCTGAACTTCCCTTGGCACAACTTGAGGTCATTTCCTCTTGT
>JAWLRI010000898.1:1040867-1051947 GCA_034781795.1 Crypturellus tataupa | reverse complement strand
CCTCCATCCCTCCATCCTGCATGCTTCCGTCGCTCACCTCTCCATCCCTCATCCCTCACTCCTCATCCCTCCATTCCCTATCTCTCCATCCCCCACTCCTCCATCTCTCACCCCTCCGTCCCTCACCCCTCCATCTCTCACCCCTCCAGCGATCTCCTCCCGCGGCCGCGGAGCCACCGTCCCCCTTTCCTACCCCTCCGCCCGGGAGCGCTGACCTTCCTCCCTCTCGTGCCGCACGGAGCCCCCGGGTCCTCGCGGAGCCCCCGGGGGCCGGGAAGGGCGCTCTGCTCCTCCGAAGGAGTTCCCCACCTTCCTCCTCCTGGTTCCCCACCGCTCCGAAGGGAAAAGGGGGCATCGGGGAAGGAGGCGACGCTCATGGGGCTTGCCCGTCTGTGCCTTCCTTCCGTCTGCTTTCTCCAGCCGGCAGAGAAACACGAAACCGCGTTGTGGCAGGGGAGAAAGGTGGTAAACAAGAGCATATAGAGTATAGAGTATAATAATCAGTGACTGCATGAGAAACGAGCCGTACACAGCTCTTAAAAGCAGTCTTTCAGCAGCCTGTTCCTGAAACCTGAAGGGCTTTCCAAATGTTTATTTCAGGTCGAGAGCAATTATTTTAACGTTAAAAATAAAAGAAACGGCAGCTCAAAGTGCACCGTGTAAACATGAGAACTATAAATCAAGTGTGTCAAATAAACAAGCGCACCCAAGGCTGGCTAGCAACTCTCCATCCTTGCTCTGAACTCTCCCCGTGTTACATAATGTTGATAAACTGCTGCGAGCACATTTGGGGAAAAGACACACCAATGATGAGCACACGGCAGTATTTATCAGAGTACGTTAGCATCCTTACCTGCCAGGGAGCTGTTTCAGAGGTTCATCCGAGCGCCTCTCATCAGTGCTCCAAGTAAACAATTCAGTGGCTGCTCAGCGCAGACATACGATTCCCCAGTGCCAGAGTCTCTGTCCTAGATGCTTCTGAATTGCTTATGGTTTATTAACTTCCTATGCTCTTCTGCTCTGCCTTGTACCCAGAGCCGTGCAGGTAGCAGCAGCTCCCACTTGCGAAGCCGAGGAAGAGAGAGATTGGGCAGATTTCCACATAGCTCCACATTTCAAACTGCTGATTTGCTGTAAAGGCTCCCGGCGCTTGAAGAATCGGTCTGTCCTCTAACAGGTTTATTCCAAAGAGGCCTGACCAAAAGCCCAATGAAGGCAATGGGAATATTTCTGTAGCCACGATGGGGTTCAAGCCACTCTGAGCTACCTCTTGTCACGGAAGCGTTTCTGAGTGACACTGTTTTTCAAAGCTAGTAAAAACTTCCTGCGGGAAAAAAAAGTAAGAAAAAAATTATTAATACGTGCATCTTTTTTCATAAAGGCAGAAAGTGAGCACCCTGCTTCTGTTTCACTACAGCCAATGCGAAGGTGTGTTACTCTACACACTAATACTCGGGTGTGTTAACCCTGGTTACAGTATGGTTTCCATAGCTTCAACTGTGCCATGCAACTACTGAATACAGTGGGCAAGGGGACAGAAAGAACAGACACTGGAAAATAATTAGGTCCAAATTTGCACATCTGTAAAGTCATTGGGAACGGAACTTGACCTTTCATTTTGAGCCATAGATATTCACAGGGAAATTCTCTCCAAATTAATCTTTCAGTATTTTTCTCTCCTCTGGTCTCAGGCCCAGACTTTGATTTGGTTGTGCCTTTAATCTACACATTTAATTTATTTCCCCTTTCTCCGTGACCTTCATTAGACTTCTCCAGAAAGGAGAAGTTAAGACTGTTAACAGACAGATGCAAAGGAGTAGAAGGGAAATCCAGGCGAAAAAAAAGACTTCTAGTTCCTGCTGGAGATAAATAACTATAAATAACTATATTTTTGACCACAAATTATCCAAAATGAGTGTCTCAGCTCTTGGTTTGTAGAGAGTTAATATCTCGCCTCTCTCCGTTGTCCAGGGACTCTTCTCTAGTTCAGTGGCTATTTAATGATGAACAGCTCCAAGACGGGCAACTGAGAGCCCTGAAATACTAGCTCGGTGGCTTGAGAGCCCTGCTGAGCAATGGGAGACTGAGGGTCGAGATCTTTGTCTCCGAGATTCAGAAGAGGGAACGAAGCACCAGCGAACGGTGTGCTCTCCAGAGAAGGGCTTTAGCCCTTCCCTAACCGTGACCACCAATTTACTGAGTCGGAGCAAGCACATATATGCTTATCAAAATCTTTTTCCTTCACCAAAATTATTTTTGTTCCGTTCAGGAAAATCCAGGGCTTTATTTGGACTCTTGCAGATTCCTCTGTGTTCTTTATATATATGTTCTTTACCTATTACTGTTGTTTTCCAAACAAGAATTTACCCAAAGTTTTGCTCTCAGATTTTTTTTTTCCAATTAAATTAACATTTTATTATGAAAAATGTACACCTTAACCCTTACTTTTCAGTAGCATTGCTGCGGACTATGTTCTTAGAATATGAGATGGCATCTCTTTCACAAATACATGGATGTATTTGGATGTTTCATACATGAAAGAAATAAATATTCTTTTCACTGGAAAGAAAATTTAGGCTTTTGTGATTATACCAATATACCACTGCTACATAAATTGCCTTTGCAATAGCTGGCTGTTGAGCTTTCTATTTAAGGCTGGAAAGAGCAGTATATCTTTTTCTGAGGCTTCCGAAATATTTTCAGAGATCACAGTCTGATAAAAGGTCTCATTCATATAATGAAAAACACATGCACATTACTAGAAGTTTTTAAAACAAAGAAATACAGATATAGACTGATTGTTTTAAGTAGGATGTTAAGGGTCAAAAGAAATGGATCAAAAAAAAAAAAAAAAGTCCCAGAGTAAATATTTATCAAAATTATCCCAAAAGATGAAATTTCATGTTTTAATGTGGTTTGGATATTTTTGTCAGGTATGCCAAACTAATACTGTGGCTCATCAAACATTTAAGCACTTGGTAAAAATGTGCATACAGTACTAAAACATGCATCATTCCACCCATGTGAGTTACATAAAGCCAGACATACCTCTCTTTGCAGGAACAGGGCCACTTTTCATTTGCATTTGCTTCAGAGAGGCCAGAACTCGTGTCCATGGGAGTCCTAGGCTCATTTTCCTATTTGTAATTGATTGTTGGCCTGGGGGTTAACTGCATCATTTAGAAATCTATCATCCTTTGGCATAGTGTTTGTGACGTTCATTAGTTATGGCTCGCCTTAAACTTGGCCCTCATCCTGCAGCTGCATTGACTAATGCTGGGACCTGTTGCTGCGCACTGAGCCTTAATGACCTTGGAGAGAGCAGTGGCCCATCGCTGTCCGCAGGGGTGTGGGATGGGGAACAGGATGCTGGATCCGAACAGGAACCGCGTTGGTGCAGTGAGGCTCCCAGGCCTGGGGTATGAGTAAGATAAAGAAAAAAACAGTGAAATACTGCTGATGTTTGAAGCTTGTTTGAAAGAAAGAACTGTGTGTTCTTAGCTTTTACTTTTTCATGTTTCATTTATTTTTCATGTTTTCAGTTTTTACATTTAACTCTGATATCTGAGGGGTTAGTTTCCATTCTTAAACACATCGCAGCATCTTCTAATGCCTCTGCTAAAAAGAAAAAGAAAAACCCACTACTTTTAAAAATACCTTCTATGTGGGAATTAAGCTAGTATGCCTTATTAAAACTTTGATTTATTCATAGAACATTTTATTTGCTCAATATATTTTATCAAGGAAAAATAAAGATTATGCAATCTATAGTAAATGAGATTATGCGTGTGTGTATGTGTGCATGGTGCCATTTTTATTGTCAAACAAGTTTCATATTTTACAAGACAATCAGATTTAAAATTAAAGGACTTTGCACTTTGAAAAGTTTTTTGCCTTTGGAGGCCAGGATACTGTGAGGGCTTGACTAATGAGCCCGAATTGATGGGGGTGGTTTTATATCACGATGCATAGGAGATGCATGTTTTACTGAACACAGGCCTCAGATCCCACTGAAATGAATACAAGTACCCCTTTTCCATTAGAGAAACAATTTAGAAGAGGTTAGATATAATCAGAAACCAAACATGCAGACGGTATAACTTTCTAACTATTTTCATAAGATGTAAAAAGGGACAAATAATTGAACTGGAGAACTTCAATATACTTACAGATTCTCATAATATGCAGTAAATCTTTACAGTTCTGCTCTCCAAGGAGATTCTTGAGTAAATAATAATGACTTTGGTCTCTTGGATAAATGAAGATGGATGCACTGAGAAAAATCTAATTATGGATTTCTCCTACCTTGACTCCTATCTTGTGTACCGGTATTATATTGTTGAGACTTCATATCTATTCCAGCAGCAGTGTACTAAATTGAAGCTTAATGCAGGAAAAAAAAAAAAGAAAAAAGAACAAAAACATGTCAAGAGATCTGTTTCTTTAATATATCAGTACCAAATCTGGTGATTTTGGAAAAAGCAAATGTCATTTTTTACTTTTTTTTTGAGCATAGGCCAGTGCTACAAAGTCATTAAAGCTAAGCTGCATCCTACAGTTTTTTGTTGTTATTTGTTTGTTTGTTTATTTTTTGTCTATCATCAATGGAATTGTTTACTAAGAGCCATGTCTTCACTAGGAGTGATTTAGAGGGGTTCCTATACTAGGGTACTATAGCAACAGTTCATCCTTGGTAAGGAGACAGTTCATCTTTTGAAAGCTATATACTGCATTGATTGATTACCTCCAGGTTAAACAAGCTACCTGCTCTGTTTGCTTTATGCAAGTGTGTTTGTAAGGGGAACTTCTTCTGGAACACATTTCTGTATCAGGAGCTCACAAAACTCTGCTGGCAGAAGTCCGCAGTGTAGGCAGAGCTTAATTTCAGTGTGAAACAGACAGCCGAATATCAGAAATGTTATTGAGTGCACGACTGGAAGGAAATATCTGAGGACCCAACATGTCTGGTAGATTTCACTGCTAGCACCAAGGGAAATAGAAATACTCGTCTTTGATGTTAGAGCCCAGTCTGGGTGTGCAGAGCTTATTACAAAAGTGGACATGCTTTCTATTTGGAACATGGTCCTGTATATATGAGATAGAAATAATGGAGAAAAACAAAACATTATACTCCTTAGTAACTCTTTTTACAGTGTCCTTCCACAGAAAGTCCTTTCATGCATGTGAGAGTTAATCCTCCACTCTCTCCAAGGGTTAGTCTTCATTATCCATTCCAGTTGTTAGTGATTAATTTTGGACCTGTCTCTTTGCTTTGAGCTCCTCTGTAACATCCCTGGCTTTATTCATTTGTTTGGAAGCACCAGAAGATGTTTGATGTCAAAACATGTTTTGTTCCGACATTTTGCAGCATCTTGGATAGCGGAATCTTGGTCCATCAGGATTACTCCAAATAATGACTAGTGATAATGGTAAAGCAGGCAGCTCCAAATCACGTATTTACATAGGCTAGACAGAGATGTGTCTGGCTTATGTGAAAGAGTTGTGAAAAGGCTCAAAATTGCTTTTGATGTTGGAAAAATATACAGCAGAGTGGGAAGCAGCCATGAAAAGCCATGCAGACAAGACAAAGTTGGTAGTCAGCAAAGAGATCTGACAAGCTGCCTTCATGGCATCTGCAGGAGGTGAGGTGTAAAAAGTCTCTTGGGTATTTTGGAAATTTCCCCCTCGAGTGTGCATACAGTCAAAGATTTTAATTCCAGTTAATGATACATTATCCACATATCTTCTTCTACAAATTTGCAGAAGTAGGATATTTCTATTTGCTTATTCTGGCTGAATTTAAAAGTAAAGCACATATCATTCTTATACTTTTTGAATCATTGTAGAAACAATAGTCTAAAGATACATTTGCAATCTTACAACCCAAAACTTCTAAGCACGTACATGCAGAAAGCTTTCAACTGTTTGGTTAGGGTATAAAATTGGAGAACAACTAGGGCAGCAATTATAGTTGTTTCCACAAAGTTCCACTGGTTTGAATAAAATCCATAGAGTAATTAATATATTTGTATTACACCCACACTGCAGAATCCTGTTGGTGCATTCAGAGCACAATTAATCAGCCTGGATGTCAATATTCACAAAGTCCAGTTTAATTTGCATTCTGAGAAAACGCTTTCTGAAAACCTGGCAGCTATTACTAAATCCAAACCCAGAAGATTAATCTGGGTACTTCAGATTACAGTCAGAAGGGCTACTTTAATCTGTGGCATGAATCAAGGTATTGATTAGCACTATAAATTGGTTTAACAAGATTTGTCAGTATTGAGATTTCAGTCAAAATGTCTTATAAAATTAAAAAAAAATACTCATTTGAGTAATTAGTGTTGTTGTGGCTGTAGTAGAGTAAGAATATACAGGAAGCAGTGTCTGTGGAGAAAGGTAACAGCTCTTGCTAAACTAGCTGATGTATTTGGAAAGAGGCATACAATCCGCTCATCCCACCTCCAGTGTATTATCTTGTCTTTATTTGAGTAACAATGAATCTATAACACAGTGCCTAATGAATCTGAGTCTCGTGATTGCAAGGGGATATTCATAGCATGAGTATCAGGTGGCAAGATCAGGTTCCTGTCATATTCTTTCTAACTGTCTAAATGTCTTAACTAATTTATTACAAATAATTTCACTGTCTAGATCCTGCTGTCCGATTCACATAAACCGTAAAATCCCTTCTGGAATTTTATAATTTTATTCATGGGGAAAAAAACAATGAAAAAAGTATATATACACACATATATATGTATATATATTATTTATTTATTTATTGTAACCCCAAAGCTTCAAATCAGCCAACACATGAAACTTCTCTTCTTTCACTTGCTACAGTCTCGATTAGGATCATTCTTAACAGGCTAAAATTTCTCAGACCTGGTGTCCAATATGGTCTGGCATGTTTTGTGTCAAAGCTTTCTCGTGATCTTATATGCTGCCCTGAAATTATGTAGGCACACAAATTGGGATGTAAATTCATGGCTGATGATGACAACTCCTTCAAAATGAATAGCAAAGTTTTATTTATTTATTTACCCATTTAACCCTGAAAAAAAAAGTTACAAAAGTTTAATCTTATCACTTATCGCATTGAAAGAAAAGAGAAATAATTACAAACAAAAACAAAAAACAGAATTGCCATTGTGTATACCAAAATGGAAAGAATTTTCACATTATAATTGTTGTTTACTCTTCCTTTCTCTGATATGTTTATTATCAAATTTACTACAAACAGAAATCTGGGACTGTTTTCGTTTGTATTCGTTAAGCAGCAATGTAGATATGTGGTGTTATAAAAATGATCCGTAATCATTACCTGTCATTAATTTTCCTGAACAAAAAAGACAAATCTTTTTACCCTGAAGATAGCTGCCAAACGTGTAGTTTGGTGACTGGGTGCTGTTCTTCTGACGGGATGTGCCTGTCTTTGGGTAACCGTGAAAGGCTGCCAAGAATACACGAGTCCAATTGTGGGTCCGGAAAATACTGTGCTGACCTAGTCTGGATGCCTGCCTATCACAGGATCACAGGATCTAATCCACTAGTTCTCCTGCGAGAAGGAATTATTCTTCCCTTTTGCTATCTGGCACCATAAATTTGTTGTCTGAATCATATCTTTTGGAAAGACATTCAGTGTTGAATTAAGGACTTTGTTATGATTAATTTGCCACTTCCCTTAGTAAGCAGCACCAATGATTGATTACTCATGCTAAAAAAAAAATGTATCTTCTTCCTAATTTGTACTTTTTTGTCTTTAGCCTATTCAGAAACTTAATCTTGTTATGCAGTTGTCTGCCAGATTAAAGTGTCCTAAATGTCAAATATCCTTCCATCCAGGTCCTTATAAACCATGTTCAAGTTGCCTTTTAACCTTGTGTTCGATACACTAAGTGTGAATGAAGATACCAGATGTAATGGTGAATCTTGCAAGGCTTTGGCTCAGAGGGAGCCTTTTTTTTTTAAACAATCACATTTTACTTATATATTATTATATATAAAAAAGAAGAAAACCATAGATAACTTCCCTCAAAATGCTCTCAGTGAATGTTAATGCATATTTCTTCTGTTACTTACTATAGCTGCTTCTTGCCATCTTTTTTAAAAAACATAAGGCCATATGTTTTTATGGGATAGGTGTCAAGGAGAAAACAAATAGAATATATTTATGTATAAATACCCTGGAAAATCTTTTATATGTGGCTAGGCAGTACATCACCATCTACAATTGCTGAAAGATATGCTGATAAAAATCCTTTTGTAAAAAGGAAAAGGGAATGTGACTGGGAATGAATGGGAAAAGCTTAAAAAGCCCAAACTGTTTAACCTGTGAAAGGCTGAATGAGGCCACTTATAGTCATTCACTATAATGCCATCTTTAATTACATGTTCACTGGCCTAATTATCCTGACTAGTTACAACTTATGAAGTATTTTACCTACATTATCCAAACTCTGCACTGTGGTATAAACCTACACATGATCAGATGTTAACAAGTTTCAGTATCTTTCTCACTCTTTTTTTTTTTTTTTTTTTCTGAATGCTTCAAAGCCATTAGTTCAATGCATCTTCCTGACAGTCCTGTGATACAAGATAGTATTATTATCTTATTTTTAAACAAGAGGAACTGAAGCGCATAGGGATTTAGACCAACACTGTCAAAAATATCCGTTTGTTTCAGCTGCGAACTTTCAGATACTTGGAGCCAGGTTCTTAGAAAACAGAAATTCAGCTAGGCAAATTAGTCTAGGAGATTTTTATCCTGAGGAGATGGTGACTCCTTTTTATGAGTGTTAGATGTCTAACTTCCCATGTCGCTTTGAAGATTCCCAATAAGCATGATTTTTTCTGCAGCTTTTAGTACCTCAGTATGTTCAGAAATATAGTTCTCAGTGACTATTTTCAGGATACTTTAGACGGGTATAGTACTCCATACATCCAAAGCATAGCTCCACTTCATTTGCAGATGTGAGTATTCATCAATTTTACAAATTAGACTCCACAGTTAGTGTTGAATATTTCTGCACTGTCTTTTTTTTTTTCTTACTATCTCTCAATCTTATTCAAACTATTAACCCTTTTATTTTTTTTCCCACTCCGAATATACTATTTATTTTCCTTCTTTACTCCTGGTGAGCTGCTGTCTCTCTTGGCATTCCCATACCTGCTTCCCTTCCTTCCATTCCCTTCAGCTGACTCGGGCTTCAAATTCTTACTGTAATCTGAAGAAAATATATATTCCTTTTTAGCACAATGAGCTACCTCACATGTAAGTGAATGAACATGTCTTACAGTCCAGATTTATCCATCCTGTTTCCAAGAATCAGTATGTCACCTTCGCATAGTCTTTGCAGCTCTCTGGAAAAGAAAAGGTCAGGTCTGCTTGATGTATTAGTGCTAAAGTCTTTTTCTTGCCATTTTAGAGAGTAAGGAATTCATGACATCAAGCATGCTCTTGCTCAGTCCTCCAGGATGTATTTTAAACTCAGCTCTTTTCAATCACAATGGTAAATTAGACTGAGAGTTAGAGGATTCATTCCAGCTAATTTAGGCAGTAAACTAAGTCATCCAATATAAGACTCTAATCATTCTAGACTGCATCCATAATCAATAATGATAGATAGGTACTTTTAAGGAGGCAACATTTCTTTCTTATTTCCCTTGACTATAGAGGGAGATAAGGGATTCTACTGTAGTGTTATTCTTGGAGTCTTATAATTGGCAAAAGATAATGTACCTTCTGTGCCAAACAAAAACTATTGTTATTCTAATCACATCAATCAAAATTTAGCAAACAGTTATTATTATTAGCCCAGTTACAATTATCTTGTATCATTTATTTTCCAAATTGTCTATTTAACACAGAAAAAAAATCTGCATTCTACTGCTCCTCTGGGTCCTGAAGCTGTTGGTTTTGAATGGGTACATCTATGTGTGGAGAAATTACCTCAAGTAGTCAGCCTTCCAGCTCCTTCACTAGGAAGAGTGTGATGTTGATGCTGATGCTTTCTTCTGCCTCACCCAAGGGTCCATTTAGAGCTATTTTTGTTTTCTAACACAGTCTACACTTAGCACTTTCTTGATTAGTCTTACTAATTACTTCTGAATTTCCTTTATATGGTGTGGCTGAATTTACTTTATGTAGTGTGCATTATGTTGCATACTTGTTTCTTTGTTCTTTAGGTGACTCCTAAAATCAGTTTCGCCCAGTGCTGGGGGTTACATTCCCTTACGACTTGGTTGTTTCTTTACAAAGGCAAATCTATGCATAGTCCTGAAGTGTCTGGACCTGGGCCTATGCAATCAAGGGCTCTGCTAACATCCTACATATACTGCAGTATAATAAAACACAAGTGTGTTTTTATAAATGTTTTATTATACTACAGTATTATCCTAAGGTCATAGTTAGTTCATTCTACATAGATTAACTCAAAGAATAGCTACCCATTACCAGAACTCCATTACAGAAAATATATTAACTTTATGATAGCAATAGATATTTCTGTGCAGCATCATACAAGGCTACACAGAACTAAAACAAATTAGGTAAAAAACAACTGCTCATTGTGGATTCAGCAAAGCCACCCAGACAAAACTTTACACCAGCTAAATAAAGACAGTCTGACCATGCCCAGTCCTGAGGCCTTGTAATTATTAAAAAGTCTTCAGCCACTACTGCATTTACTGGTCTAGCAGTTACTTCATTTGGGAACTTAAAGTTAGATAATGTTTGGAGAACAAGTTACAATACCAGTAGTATGGAGCAAAATGGTGCATCTCTGTACCTTCAGACAACAGCAACAGACTTCTTTGGGATATACCATTAGTCAAAACCAATATGTCTTGAAATCTTAAAGAAATAAGAGGTTTTCCAGTAGTTTCATTTTTCATGTTGAAAAATTCCAGTAAATACTCAGAAATAAAAATTCCTTCTCTGAAAGAAATTAGACAATTAGACAATTCCTCTTCTCCCTCTTCCTCTCTTCTCCTCCTCTTCATAGAATCATAGAATCACAGAATGCCTAAGGTTGGAAGGGACCTCTAGAGGTCATCTAGTCCAACCCCCCTG
>JAWLRI010000898.1:1006841-1040767 GCA_034781795.1 Crypturellus tataupa | reverse complement strand
CTCAGCCTTCTCTTCTCCAGGCTGAACAGACCCAGCTCCCTCAGCCTCTCCTCATAGGGCAGATGTTCCAGGCCCTTCCTCTCCTTCTTCCTCTGCTTCCTCTTCTTTCTCTTCCCCTTCTCCTTGTTCTCCTATTTTGGCACCTACTCCTGCTCCTACTCCCATTTCTTCTTCATTATTATTATTTTGAGTATTAATCCTTACATTCATTACTTTAAAAATGGCTCAGTTGACTAATGATGGCTCAAGGTGGACTCCCTGAGATTGGGCCGTGAAGCTAAGATAGGTGTTCGTACTGGGAAGATTGTAGTGGGATGCAGGGGAGAAAGCTGTTTCAGTTCATCTGGCTCTGGGTTCGCATGTGTCCATCAAAAACAGTATGACCTGGACCTCTGATTCTACTGTGAAATTTAAATAAAGGGAAAGTGTGCAAGAGGTGTGGGCCGCCAGCATGTTACCTCTGCCTCACAGAATGTGATTTGCTCTATATGCAGCATTCGCGTTTCTGGGCAGGCTCCGTGTGGACTGGGTGAAAGTTTTCCCTTTTGGTGTTGCTCAGGGTAGTCCAATCCCAGCAAACGTCTTCAGCCAGGAGATGTGGCCATGAGGGTGCTGGTGGGGCATTCTGACAAAGCAATTCTGCTGCAGCTGGAGAAAATCAATGATGCTCAAGAACAAGATCCTGGTCTTTGGACTTCCAGCCAAACCGTTAAAGCAAGGGAATAAAATGAAAAAGCATTGTGGTTTTAAAATGTCATGGAATTAGATTCTAAGCCCAGACTCACATCAGTGCCTTCTGTTAAAGTCATTGGGAGTTGCCTATCTATATCCACAGGCAGAAATTGGTCTTTAATAGTAATTAAATGACTCTTGTTTATTGCCATCAGTTGATTAGTGTGGTGAATTGATGCAACCTGTGGGAAACCTCTCAGCAGGCACTGCAAAACACTCTGTAAAATGTCTATGTATTTCAAATCTTGCAAGCCCCCTGAGGATTGTACAGTCCTCAGCAAACCATTGAGCAGGGATCAAACACTTCATAGCTGATGGCATTGACTGTAAACTGTCTTATGCTGTAACAGCTACAATTCATATAGCATATGCTGCTCCTGAATAATGAGCAGATATTGCAGAAGTGACATAGAAATGTTAAAAAATACTTGCATATAACACTTGTCATACCAATAACAGAAAGCTATCCTTAAAGTTAAGGAATGCAACTGAAAAATAATACTTTGGCACACATGGTAGTGTTAAAACAGTATTTAAAATGGATATTAGTTATCAAATAACTGTTTTATTCTAAGTTCTAAGGGATGCATTGCAAAACTTAGAGAATTTGGAAATCCAATATAACTGTTAAGGGTATGTCTTTTATGTGTGTTCCTATGCAGTGGTATGCCTTGGGAATTACTTTTTCTTTTTTTTTCTTTCCTTTTTTTTTTTTTTTTTTTTGAGGTCTGAAAGTAATATCTCCTTTTCTCAATTTAATATTCTTTGAGAAAAAATATTCATACCACAAGTGAAGCCCTAATGAAAATAGCCCAGATTCCTAGCTGATGATAGTGAAAGAATGCTTTTTGCCACATTTAAAGAATGCAAACTGGTGTTTGTGGCAAAGAAAGCTGCTAATCTACATTCATCTAGCACTACCTGCTCTTTGTGAGGTTTCTTCTGGATGCTTCTGCTTATTGTGTGGTACTAAGTTAACAATCAAATCCCCTCACTCAAGTAGAAGTCCATCATTTTACCACAGAACAATGATGCACTAAATGAATGTTCACCTTAGTCAGAAGGACATTGTTCCACTTAGGTCTGCACTTAGGTCTGCACTAATGGGCTTAACGATAAGGCATTTCTTATACAGAAGTCATCAGACTTAAATTACTTCAGGCTCATCTAACGTTTGATGATCTTTCCTTAGCATCTCCTACCCGCTCATTGCCTGGCTCACAACCTACATATAACCAGGTAAATGACTATTTGCATGATTTGAAATTACCACAGATAAAAGGGATAGCTTTGCAGCACACGAGGTCCCACTACCAGTTATGACATCAAAAGCCATGGATGGAGGTAGGGGGAGGGTGGCATTTTTGCTGATCTGTGAGACTGGAGGAAATTTTGAGATTCAAACACTTGTAACTTAGTTCCCAAACCACTTTGCAGAGGAGCTGCATTCTGCCCTACCACAGGTCATTGAAAAAGTAGTTGGGCAAGGGTGCAATAGGGTCATTGAGAATTGAATCTTAAGTTTATACAAAGTGAGCAGTTTATTTTTTTTTCTTTCTTTTTTTTTTTTTTTTTTTAGCATATCTCTCTAACCTTTGGATTCCCAGACTGTTGTTGGAATGAAGTCCAAGAGCAAGTCAAATGACCTCAGCAATTTTCTCTAACAGTTCTGAGCATTTTGGTCATGTAACTTCACATTACACCAATTCAAGAGACCGAACTCTCTTTTGAAACAGTGTCAGTACAATCATTTTTGGGAAATGACTTATCCACCGCACCTCCTGAGAAATACTGAAAAGTAAGGTGCTAGTATAATATGTCGCTGAGTATTATTTCATATTCAGCTATTGCATACATTGCATATAAGCGTGGAAAACAGTAAAAATATATCGGAATCCATTTCAATTCTCTTAGTACTTTATTTTCTTTAATTATTCCTTTCAGTATTGATTGGAATGCTCAAATTTGTGTATTCACAAATAGGGGGATTCCCCCACAGTCTGGCTGAAGGACAGGACAGAGAGAGGGGGAGACTGAGCGGAGCCATGAGTGGGTGCGACAAAAGAAGAGTTGGGGGCCTTTACAAATAGGGGAAAAAAGGGAATTCCCCCACATTCTTCAGCAAGGGGGACAAAGGAGTCAGGTGACCTCAGGTGAGAACAGGCAGAGGGAGGCAGGAGTTTGGTGTAGGCGGACCGGGAAGGCTGTAACTTCCAAGTACCTTGGCCAATGGGGAAAAGGAGAGGGCATCCCTCGGTCAGGAAATTAGGATAAAAGGGGGGGCCATGTCCTCCAGCAATTTGAGAAACCCCACACGGATATGCCTGGTGGGCTCTCCCTTTATTCGAATAAAGTTTTAGGACTCCTCTGTCTCCTGTTTGGACATTCAGTTCTTGACAGTGAGATCTTCTGCACAGTATAAATGACAGTTGCAGAAAGTTTTTAGTTTTTTTGTAAATTTTGCTACCATGTGCTAAAATTAAAGCTTTCCTCATAATTCTTTGTAGGATATCAACAGAACCTTAAGAAGTCACTTAGATTTAACACAGCTATTGATAAGTGTAGAAGTAGTCATAACAAATATAACTTCTGGCCTAGTGTGTGGGTCAATAATTTGGAATATGCTTTAGACATAATGTTGGCTCCCAAGCATGTTCAGGATAATGAAAGATTTCTGTTAGCTGCATTGGCTTTGGAACATGTTCAAAGCTATATTGACTAAGATTACTAGAAAAATCCTTTCACCCTCCAGAATTGCCCTATTTAAAACCCAGACTTTCTTCTCCTTACACTACTTATTCTGAGGAGGACTTATTCATGCTTGAAGTATCTAAAGGAAAATCGGATGCCTTCTTAAGGGCTCCACTCTTGCTCAACTACAAGTTAAGGGAGCAAGTAATGGCAGTTTGCGCAGTAGGAAAGAATATTTCTGTTCTTTACTGGAACTGTTAGATGAAATTGTTTGGCCTGTACGAGGCAGCAGGTCAGACTAGATGAGTTTAGTAGTCCCTAGTGGCTCTAAAATAGGAGTCTGAAGCATGTTCCTTTAGGTGACACTTAAGTCCTTATCACTATTACTTTGAGAAATTTATAGTGCTAAGAATTATTTCCATCTGTCTAAAATTACTATATTAAATGGTATTTTGAAGAGGCTTTTTTTTTTTTTTTTTTTTTTTTTTTTTTTTTTTTTTTTTTTTGATTTGATGGTAATCTCAGAGGTCTGGACTCACACTGGTAATTCTGACTCAGTGCAACAGTGAGCCAAATTACCTTTTCAATTCTCTTTAGCAACATCTTCAGCCACGAGTTAGATAAACATATTTTCTGCATTACGATTAGAGAAGTACCTTAATGACTGGGAAGAACAGAGTTCACAAATAAATAAATAACAGCATAAGAAAATGTTAAGGCAAATAAGACGAGATGCTAAAGTGAAGAACTTGTTTTAAAGCCTCCTTTTCTGTGAAATAGAGATGCTTAATACAAGCTGGATAGATGTGCTGTGTCCACACATTGAATTCTGTGAATTCCTTTATAGGATCTCTTTTCTCAGGCTAGGTGCTTAACGCAGGTTGTATTGGTCCTTTTTTGCACATCATAGTCCATTGTTTAAAATCCTGATAGGGCAGGGTTAAAGCTGGTGCTCACTTTCCCATTTGCCTTGCTGCTCTCAGAAGAATGCCTTTACTGTCAGACATTTTAGTCTCTGATGATTTTGTCACTCTTATTTGTATAAATCTTTTAAATGTTTATTCCAAGGCAATGCTCAAATTTACAGTTTACTGGTTCATGCATACTGTCTCTTCATGGTCAGTGCAAAGTAAATGTGTTTACTGTTGTGTGTTCAGAGATATCTCCTCCCATGTGCTCTAGATCAAAACCCCACAAAAATAAGGCAGAATAAAGGTACTTGTGTATCGCACTTGGGTTTAGACTCAGAGCAGGCACAGAACTGTTTATTGCTGGAAAAAAAAGGTTCCATAGGGATTTTCCTGACTGAAACAAGGGCCTTAAAGTGATCCTATGAGACAGTTTTGAAATTAGATGACAGAAGAAGTAATCACTTCTTGATCAAAATTCCTACTAATATATATCTATTTTTTGTCACAATTCTGCTTTAAGCTCATCATTAAAAACCTGAAATAAACCTCTCATCACTATTCCGATGAGAGGCTGGAGTGGTGCAGGTGCATTGCACCAGAAGCATCTGCCACATCTTTCAAAGGACAGAGGCAAGAGGACGGTGGCTCTGGAGTTGCATGCGGAGATATGATTCATAGGTCTCATTACTAGAGATATAACCTGTTCCCTCTCCAGTGGCCAGTTTGAAACACTGGCTGGCAATGGGCTGGAACAAAAGTCATCCTGCTCCTGGTGCAACCAGTCATGCCACTTGGGGATATTTAGTGATGTTAGTGCGTGTTGAGTCCCTTTCATTTGGAGTCAAACACCATTCTGACCATTTCATATTCACATATATTCAAAATGGGATCATCTCCCCGTGACCTCTGATTCCTTGAGCACACACATATGGGAAGCTAGAGTCTGGCTCATATAGTAGAAATTGGTGGCTTATTTCCATCTCACTGGCACCAATCCTGGGAATTTTACTGAAGAATTCAGTACAACTGAATAATAATGAGTATGGACTTGAACTCTTGCCTGTTTCTATTCCGTGGCAGAAAATGGAAATTAATACCCTGGACTGCATGGAAAAAAAATCACAAGAAAATAAAATAATAATATTCTTTTTTTTTTTTCCTTTTCCTTTTTTTTTTTTTTTTAACAAGAAACACTGGTCATCTTTTCAGTCAGTGCATATTGGCACTATTCTGTTGCTATGACTGGCAGCAGTGAAAACAGCATGAATTTTGTCAAGAGAATCTCTGACCCTTTGCGCTTCCTTATTCCTGCATAAACCAAAATTCTAACAGCAAATGGCACTGTTACCCTAAGATAGGTATATGCATACATATGTGTTCATATGTGTGTGTGTGTGTTTCTGCATCTGATGAAAACTGAAAATCTTCTAAGGACTAATTATTTCTAAACAAACAGACTATGCTTCTAGCTCTTTTCTGGCACAGGCATCCATCAAACAATAACAGGGCATCTGTTGAATAGATATGCACATGCAATCCGTGCAGGCTTAATTTTTATTTATTACTCATAAAAGATGTTGCCACAGTTTTATATATTTAATTTTGTATAAACATTTAAGTGAATAAATGAATAAAGTACAGTTACAATGAATAAATGCCAATAAACATCGTGATTAAATACAAAGCAACACAGTAGGAATTTCAATAGATTGAAACTGCAGTCGCATCTACTCACGAGGGTGTTAACAGTATGCTCCAGACACCCTGCTGTTGGTCTGAAGCAACAAGAATGCCAGTTGCCCAAATCGCTTCATGAAGCAAATAGCTACATAGACTGCATTTCTTCTTAAGGGAAATTCAGATATTGATGATTTTTATACAATAGAGCTCTGCTGCATCAATGGGTTTGTTCATTTTTTTTTTAATGGTTTGTAGGGGAAATGCTTCTCCGCATTTATAAAGAATACATGCAGAAATGATAGAAGTGTATTTTCACTAATACATTGAGTAATACGTTGGTTTTGTTTACAGACTTACTGAGCACAAGAATGGAGGCTGGCTTGACTGCTACTGAATTTATGGGGGAAATTACCACCTGTGTCAATAAGGAAATATCACAGTATGATGAAAGTACCATTTTTAAGATACTAGATATTTAACCATCTCAATGCTTTTGCCATATTACTATTCATTTATTCCCAAAACACTGGACACTCCAAAGAATTGTTCTATATCCTTTGTTCTACACTTTACTGCTCTGAGTATATTTTATAATGACCAGACCTTTAGAGCCATAGGATAATCTCATACTATGATTCTGTTGATGAGCCAAAAATGCAATGCAAATTACCAACACTTGTTAGGTTCAATTACAGAACTTAGAAATTCTTTGATATATTAATTGAAATAGCAGTGAGTTTCAGTGTTTAATATATGACAGAAAATGTAGGATTCCTGAGCATTACTCTACAGATCATACTATAGTACATCTTAATACTTCTGTGGTTAAAATGAAAACATTTTAAGCATGAACTTTATGCCTGCTTTGTTTACTGTTCTAAAATAAATATAGTAAAGCTGATTGATTATTTTAAAGTTTTTAATATTATAGTCACTGTCAGAAGAATTATATTTAGCTAAATATGTGTAAATACATATATTCCTCAAGCTATGAATTTGCTTTACAATAATCAAATGTTCTTTTTGAGGAGGTCCCTGATTGCCCTCACTAAATGTGAAGACTAAAGTAGTAGAGTATTATCCTTTGTGTATATTATCTACTTGTCTGGTTCTGTGCTTGCTATTAACTTCCTAAATTCCAGGAGTTAGAGGAAAATGTTAAAGTTAGAAGTAGAAGGAAGTGAAATTGTAAGAAAGGTGAAATTCCAACTTCAAAAGAGATGATAAAAGCTGGGCCACCCTCCGAGAAGTTGCCACCTGGCAAGTTGAATCCCTGTTGGCTGCATTTGCTCTTCTGGAGGTTGACAGTACAGCTTCCAAAGGGGCATTAAATCCTGGGCTTTCCGGCCTCAGAAAGAAGGTTGGATCTAGTCTTCACAGCTGAAGCCCACCTGGCTGCCTCCAGCAAGTCACTAGCTCTCATAACTCAGGGAAAGAAACAGGCTGGATGACACCGGGGCTATGGTAAGGTTGCTGAGCTGAAGCGTATTACAAATCACTAGGATTCTTCATTGTGTCAATATCCTCCTAAACCTTACGTGCTACTTGGCAATTTCATTCTACTTTGATTTTAAGATACTGTTCATCAGTCATTATAATCAGCGACTGCCAGATGCTCCAAGAGAAAAGTCTTAAGTGTCGGTAAATACTTACTAAAATACTTACATACTAAAAAACACAGCCAAACATCCAGTTCAGAGGATTGTCTCCCATGAAGAGCAAATTGGGTTATTGGCACCCACCTGGGTTAGTTTACCATTGGCATAAACATTTCCTCAGCAAATTTTTAACTTGTTACTTCTGCTTCTGCTACATGCCTTGACAGTCAATTCCAAAGCTTTTTGTCTTAAACATTCAGTGAACCCTTTCCTATCAATTGGGTCAATTACAGGAGAGCTTATCTGCTCTTTGCAAGAATTATGGGATGATTCTGAACAGTGGATTGATTTTGTTCTGTGTTCTCAATTCATGGCAAATGAGTTTAACTCAGAGGCTTTCCAATCACAGGCAGTCTAGCTAGCCGGGCTTTCAGTTAGCTCACATTTAAAACACTTTAAAAAGTTGATTGGAGTTTATTATTTGCTGATGGGAAATGTAGTAGCACTGGTTCACAAAAGTGCCAGTGAGCTCTTTAGTGAAGGAATCACTGAGCATGTACAGGGCCATAAATGTCATAGTGAGCATGTACAGGACCATAAATGTCATAGTGCCTTTAATAAATGGCTTATGTGTAACACCTGGAAAGTGCAACTGAGAGACAGAAAAAAAAAATGTGGTGATTACAGTAGTTTTACCTACCAGCTGTGAATATGAAAGGAATTTCTCATGTCCCAAAAGTACTAAATTCAAAAGATGCTATCTCTTCTCCATCAAAAAGCTTATAATACCAGCAAACCATAAGTCTTATAAGCAAAAGAAAAAAATGCTTTCCTTAAAACTAGAATATTTACTAATTGAAGTACTAAAGACCTTACTATATGCAAAGTTTTGTATAATTTGCAGTAGTACAACATATATCTTCTTTCATTATGACAGCATAAAAAGTTTAATGTCTGCGAGTGATGCTGAATTATTATTAAATTAAACATCTTTTTAAAATATAATTGAATATAGGGACAAAAGTTATTGATGTTAATAGAATAAATGCTAGGGGAGCACTTTCCAAACTTTGGCTTTACACTTATGTTAGTTTGAAGCTCTGATTTTATCTCCACCCACCTGTAAGCTGCCAGAAAATGATACCAAACCAAAACTTTTTTTTTATTTATTATTACAAGGATTAGAGATCTTCACAGTTCAATTCGACAAACACCATAACACCAATGCACAGTGAAAGCAAAACTGGTCAGAGATTTTGAAGTGTCTCCTTTATGAAAGTGGTGATTCTGGTATCTAGGCAAAAAGCTTTAGGATGGCAATGAAAGGTTCAGTAGAGAAAAATAGGAGAGGAGGAGAGAATTAGTGATGTAGGGGGACTAGCATGTTTAAAAAAATGTTGTAGGATAGGAAGAGAGGTGCACTGCACTAACAAAGGGTTTTAGCAATGCCGGGATAGTAGAACAGTGTCCTTAGCCTTTATGAAGCAACTATAAGGGAAAAATGAGAGTGAAGCTCTGAAGATAGAAACGAGATTATAGTTAGGCCACTCACACAGGAAACATCATCCTGCCTGTTTCCTCTGTGTGTTTACTCTAAATTTGATATAAGTTTCCTTCTAATACGAATAAAAGCCCAGAAGACCAATTTGGCACAGCTCAATTAGCTTATTGATCAGGATTGTGAGCCCATAGCCAATCAACGACATAACATAAATGTTGCCAACCTCTGTGTGCCAGCAGTTCAGTAGAGGCAAAGGCAGCGTATGGTAGTGTTTTTGAGTAATACCTCTGTCTTTTTTGTTCATAAGGTGAATCTGAAAGAAAAAAAAAAACCTTTTGATACATAGCAAAAGGGAGAATTTTATCTGAAAATGGTATAAGCAATTTAATGAACAAAATGCACTGCTTTTTATCACTTGTACTTTTTTTGCAGTTTTAATCATACAAAGCCTAGCTGTAACTTTTTATACGAGTGCTTGGAAATCATCAGAATGTAATTTAAATTTGCCATCATCAGAAGAATATTCTTTACTCTAAGCTAAGAAAAGATGCTATTTTGTACTAGTGAAGGTGTTGGGAGACACAGCACTATGTACTTTTGGTGTGATTTTTGTAAGTTTTACACTTTAGAAATGTATTTTCTCCTTTCAGCATTATTGGCGAGGTTGTAGACCTGCTAATAATTATAGCTTTTCGGTACTTTCCAAAGCAGGACTTTTTCAATTGCTTAAAATATTGATGAACTTCAATCATTTGTGTTCAAATTCCCGTGTTACAAGTTTGACTTGGGCTTATTTGTCAATTTCTTTATTTAGATTTGCTTCAGCTAAAATAACCTAGACATTTTTGGGTGAGAAGACTAATATTATTTTGCATATTTTATGTACATAAATTTTCCGTTAAATGTACAGATATTTAACTGAATGGAAGAGAGGAAGGTAGGAAAGGATAGGAAAGAGGATAAAAAAGGAAAGGAGAAGATTAGGGAAGAATTTAGAAAGGAAGAGCCAGAAAAAGCAGGGGAGGCAGATAAGGATAAGATAAGAAGAAGTGGAGCTGAGGTTAGCTCGAGACTGCTTCTCTTCAGAAGCTGAGCAGTTCTTTGCTCACATCTCTGGATATCTCTTTGCCACGCAGCACATCGCTGTTGCACTACCAAGTGAATGCTTCTAGCCCTATCTACCTCCTGGTGATCCAGACAGAAGATAGCAGCCTTCTGCATCCTCTTGCTAATCTTCCTTTTTTGATGTGAGAGAGAGCACTGTGCTCCATGTCTGAATCCCTGCCTCCTCCTATGAAGTGAACACTCTTCATGGGGCAGGATCTTACATGAAAACCCTTTAAATAACATGAAGTAATTATGTAATTCCACAGAAAACCTTGTTTCTGTCATTGCCTAAGTTTTGAGAAACTCTGCTTTGCAATTTTAACATATTTAAACAGAGCATTTTTGAGCAGGATGCGTATATATCTATGCAGCTATCTGCATTCTCTTTGAAGGTAGCCCTAGTTATTCTTTCTGAGCAGCTGAACTTTAGACTTTTCTAGCAATTAAATTAACTCAGTGTGCATTTTCCCCAGTAAACTACCTTGAAAAGAGATGATTTTCACTGACTTGTTTTGTTACTGGAAAAAAAAATCTTTGCCAGCATGCCTGGTTGATTTCTACAGCATTCAGATCTGATAAACATTGCCTCCCCAAATTATAATTTCTCTGCTGGGCTGCTTTTACCTTCTTGTGTGAATGTACAAGCAGCACTCCTGCTTTACTTGCTAGCTGCACATTTTCAGGGTATGTGACATCAAAAAGTGATACTTGAATTTAATTTCAGCTTTGAAAATGTCTATTGTAAAAACTGGGATATAACCAAGTCACAAAGAGAAAAGCAACCAGCTTTTCATTTCATTAAGAAAGCAATAAAGAGGCATCACAGGGAATTCATTATTAATGAATTCAAAATGTAGAATGGTAGTTTGCAAATTGCTTTTAAAATTTAAGGAATTGTGTATACGGAACAATGATATAGACTACTTTTAAAAATAAAAACTCTAAAGTATAAACAAGAAAAAAATAAAAAAGAAAATGTTCTTTGCAACAGATTGCTAACTACCAGGAATTTAAAATAGTATATTTTCAAGTATGCAGTAGTCTAATGTTGAATGCAGAGTGTTTTAAAAAACATTATAATAGTCCAGTATGCATCTCTTCTGTATTATTAAAGAGAAGGCCATTATTTGCACTGACATAATAATGGAGAAGGAATAAAGAATAGCAGGAGATCAGGAATTACAGGGACAGAGATGTCATTCAGATATCTGCCTGAGGCCTGAGGGGTTTCCTTTTCCCCATTTTGTTGCTGATGTCTGGTCCTTCCAGCTTCCTTTACAACCTTGCCTCGCTGTAGCACTTTCAGATATTTTCTGACATGTCTTTCCTGGAGATGGGGAGTCTCAGGACAGTCATAATCCCTGGCATAACACAGAACTTCCAGCATGAGGGCAGAGCCATTGCTTACAAACCAAGGGATGTTTGTGTCGTAGCCATCTGTCACTCCGCACCAGCACAGAACCGCACCATATACCTTGCATTAACTGCGTTAAGGAGGTTATGTCAGCAGTCATGTTAAAAATACTTTGCCTATGGTTTTAATTGTGAAGAGAGTGGATATTAGTCTGAATTGCAAAGTCTTTCAGGAAAAAGTAAATTAAACAGGCTAACCATGGGAAAAAAAGGTCCTTGAGTTCTCAACAGTTTCAGGCAGTGAAACATGAGGGATGTCTTCTGCAGCAGGGATAACAGCCACGTTGCCACAGGGCTGCTTGATCTTTCCCCAGTGCTTATGAGGATGTTGCTGGGTGGCAGCATTTTGTGACACTTGATATTTTTCCGTTAGCTCCTTATTTGTCCTGTCATTCCTTGAGATTTTGGTCGTCAGGTTCTAAACGGAGAAAGAGGAAACCTTCCAGTGTGAGATATCCAGCAGTCTCTGAGACGACTGCAGAAAGATGCTGAGATGAATTCCAGGAGAGCACATTAACTTCACTACCACCTGCTGGGACACAGTCATTTTTATTGCTGTTTTTGTTGACTGATAACATTTAGAGGATATCTACAGTATTTCATGCTGTACCTTTCTGCTTATGCTCTTGCAATCTCTTCTGATTGGACAGAAAACTAACTTGTCTCCCAATTCTTTTAGTTTTTCTTTTTTTATATACCTGAGAAATGCCCTATTTAATCTTCTGGTCCCAATGTCATGTTTGCCTTTCCATTTGGAGTTTTTCTTCCTCGTTGACTTACTCTATCTAGCGGTTTTATTTTTAGACAAGTCTGCATGCATTATTCTTGTTTTGTTGGATGCATGTCTTTGCTATAAGCTGCTTTTTATGAGGCATGATGATCTATTACACACATTTTGCTTGCTTTGACTGTGTAGAGAATCTAATGCATAATTTCCTTTTCATGTTCCACTTGTTTTTCCATTTCTCCTATTTTTCTTCTTTTTTTTATACTACAGTTGTTTTCTGCAGGACATAGTTCCTATCATTTCTCTTTATGAAGCACGTGGGATTTAGCTCCTTTTGCGAGGTAAAGACATGAGAGGGAAAACAGGCATGAGAAGGGCATATGTCTTTCTCTAATAGACATTGAGTGCTGTAATATAGCCAACTGTACTGGTATACACCACCCTGGAAGGAAAAAATATTTTTGCATAGACAGGGTCCTGTCAAAATCGTAACTTACATTACAGTGGGAAAATATGTGCTTCATTGTCAAATGACAAAAGAAAAGTTGACAAATGACATTAGGGTATATACTTTTTTTTTAAAAAAATGTGCATTTTATATATTGCTTATGACACTGTTTTGTTATGTTAACAGTTTGCCAGAAGTTGGATCTGAGTTTGGCGGAGGGACAGCTTCCCGAGGGCTGTGTCCCACAGCCCCAGGGCTAAATAAAATGTCTCAGCTCTAACGGGAAGCATCTCATGCTTCAGCACTTGCAGGAATCGATCCCAAAGCCTTGGATCCTCGAAAGAACATGATGGGTCCAGTCAGCAGCAGTGAAGAGTCAGGTCTGTTTGGCGTGTGCAGAACACACCACAACACAGGTGTTGTGCTTATTGCACCCCAATCTACCCCAAAATACAGCTAAGGGAAGAGCAGAAGCAGCAAGAGCTGGAGCAACAGAGATGAGCGTTTCCATTTGGTGCGTGCTCCATCGAGGGCTGCAGAGCAGTGACAGCAGATGTTTGCTGAGGATCTGCTGTCAGGTAATGATTACTATGCTTTTCATCTGCAGTGACAGGGAGATTCGTATCTTTTAATGGAAGTAATTAAATCTCAGGTGTGATCCGTAAGGGCCACAGCTTACAAGCATGCCATCATCGTACTACCTTTCTGCTCTCGTGCTTATTTATGTACAACCATCTTCCTAAAGAAAGACTGCTCATCTCACGGTGGGTCACATTCAAACTCAGATTCATGAAAATCTACATGCAATCACATAACAGTCTTCAAGTAATTTCTTTTCTTTGATACTCTTCTCAATCAGTGGCCTTTAGACTTGCAAATAACATAACTTGACTAGCAGAAATCATCCATTTTTAATTTTGCAGGGTTTAAAGTATATTTTATAGCATATTATTAAAAGCAGAGGTCTCATATCTCCCACTTGATCGCAGCTTAGGGGACAGCAAGGACAATCTTTCCTCTATTCTTCTAGATAACTAACCTGTGATTGAGCACACAGGAATTCACTCTGGTAGCTGGTCTGAGGAAAGAAGATTAAAAATAGATGCTTCCTAAAAGTATTCTTAATCTGAAATCTACCCTTTCCCAAAGCTGCTTCCACAGTTCCTGTTCTTGTATAAGTTTTGAAGATTCAACAGTCTCTTTGTCCTGTAAAGTGTGACAGAATTATACAGCTTTCTAGCATTGTGCTGGTGCTAAAAAGGAAAGGATGGAATATTTCATAAAATGCAATTTTGTGCCTCAGACGGCTCAGGCCAATTGCACTGAACAATCCCAGCTTACTGTGATTTACATAGCAGCCAAAGTCACAGAATGTTTTAAAGGATCAGGCTCTTTACTGATAGTTTGCTCAGTCTACAAGTACTGTTTGGAATTTTCTCCTCCGCTGGATCTTATGAATCTGAATTTAAGAGACCTGAGCGAGCTCCAAATTTAATTAAAATATTTTCAAGAAATGCAAAGGGGATCATTTGCCCTCGTTGTGCAGAAAGAAAAACCACAAAAGGTTTCACATGGCTACCTTTTATGTTGGCTTCTGCCAGGATTTCATATTTATTAAGAAACCTAGCTTTTAATAGTGCAGACAGGAGCAACCTGAAATTCTCCGTGAACGCTACAGAAACCAGCTAACTATTTTTCATCTATCATCCTTTAACAAGATTTAGACTAGATGATATATTTTTTTTGCTACCAGAAATTATGCTCATCTGCTAAGATGTGATATAATTTAAGAAAAGCTGCTACCACAGTTTAATGCCATCACCATTTTCTCACTGTTATCCTGTCAGCTTGTTGCATATATTTTCTGTATACATGAAAGAACAACTTTCAATTACACTTTTCACAGCCACTTGAATGAAGTTGCCCTTAAACTTGACTGAGAACTCTAGTGTCCTCACAGCACAAGGAATATCAAGAACAAAGGTTAAACTCTTCCAGTGTTTTAAATAATTTCCTGTGATACCATATACTGAATACTAGTAATGATCTTTGCTGAATGCTAGCCATATTTGCCCATCTGTGTGCCATTTGTACCATTTGCTATGAAAATTTGTCTGCTTTAGCAGTTCGAACCTCGGTAGACTACCGAAGAGCAGGTTCAAGGCTGAACTCTGTCACTCTGCAAGTTTTGCATTAATTCCTTGAATATGTTTGGTATTCATCTGAGGCTGCACTTTCTCTGCTTTTAATATGTGCTTGGAAGCATCAGTTAGATCTGCAACAGAGTGGGAAGTTGTGACTTTAGGCTATTTTCTTTCTTGAGTTGTAAGTCCTTTCTTCATCCAACAAAAGAAGTCAAAGTTGCAAGCAAACAAGCATATATTTTCACAGACTGGGGCTTACCTATACAAACTGCCTCCATCCTTTTTGCTTAAAGTTAGTATGTTTATTTTTGCTGACCTGGAAAATCCTGAAATCTGACAGTAAAAGAAAAAAAAAAAAAGAAAAAAGAAAAGAAAAAACAAAGAGAGAGAGAGAGAAATTTTAAGAGTCAAAAACTGTACTTCCAGAAATCTTTGCATGACCACTAGATGAAAAATGCTGAACTCTTTCCAAGTCTGTCTTGGGATCTCCCATGAGAAAAGCAGATCAAACTACAGCTTTTCTAATGGTGGACCCCAGAACTGGAGCTTAGCTGTGTCATCTGAAGCGCGTTCACTAGCTGCCCTCAGCATTTCTCTATCTATCTGCAATGAAGGCCTTGTCAGTCTTGCATATCTTCGTCTTGCCTGCCCCAGTGCTGGTGCCCAGAGAGATGTGGGTGGGATCGCTGCTGGACTTGGAGCTTGCAGCTCCACACTCCAGCTCTTCTTTCCAGTTTGCCCTTCCCTTGCAGCAGGGTAAGTAAATAGGAAGGGCACCTGCCTCTTCGCTCTTGCAATTTATGATTTCTGTGCAAACAGCCACTGAGAGCAAGGTAGCTACAGTGGTATCTCCAAGCTATAGGGCCAAGCCCCCCAAGCAGTGGGGGCAGAGCCAAGCTCCAATGGGACTCCGGGCTGGAATTCAAGCATTGTTACTTTGAAATATGTAGATGCTATGGCTTAAAAATATTTTCTCTCACAAGGATTTAATTACAATTTTTCTAATGTGAGTGGATAAGGACGGATTATTTTCATTTTGAAAAGAAAGTGTGGCAAGAAGGACCTCGTGTCACATTGAACCTTCCGGGTGTGGGACAAGAAGTAGATCTTATTTCCCTTCAGTGGTTGGGCAACGGGATTTGATCACATCTCTGCATAAAATAAAAGCTCATATTTATGCTAATGAAGCACTTCTCCCCCTCCCCCCTCCAGCTATCAAAATATCCTTTATTTTACACATTGTTTTATAGTTAGGATCTAAGTCTACTTATGATTGATCCTTTTTAAATTCACATTTAAAAGAGCTAAAAAATGTTTTCAGACTCACTGAGCACTCTAAAGGGTTGTGGCTACAAACCAAGCAATCATATTTAACAATAATAATTACTGCAGGTCAGTTCTATAAGGCTTCCAAGAAATCCATGGAACTTATGAGTCCCTCCATCACTTAGGTCAAGATATTCTTTGTTTTTTTGGTCATGACCTCTGCCCTATCAGGCTGCTCTGCTGCTTTTTCTGTCCAAAAGAAGAAAAGCCCCAACAAATCCTGCTTTAAGATGAAAGAGTAGTTGACCAGCACCTGTGTTTGAATTCTTGATACATGCAAAATATTTTTAAATCTCCAAGTTGGCAAGTTTTCAGGAACATTCATATTGCCAAACCTCCGCGCAAATATTTAGTAATTCATTGAATATTCATGAAACACTACATATATTTTAGATCTTGATGCTTCATTAACAAAACAAGAAATCAGGCTGCATAATCCACCCAATATTTAAAATAAATGCAGTAAGATTTTTTTGTACTTTTTTCTTATTCATTATTTAAAAAAACACAAACATTTGCATATCATTGTATATTTTACTGTTTTATATATTTTACTTGTTTTGAACTTCTAGAAAAAAATAGAACTTAAAAATCATCTTTTAAAAATACCTTGAGAACTCAAGTGTTTACTTTTTTACCACTATTGGGCTTTGGGGATTTTTGCAGCATTGATGACGATTTAAAAATATGATTTTCTTTTAGATTCCTTCAGTGGAGGACTTTCAATTAAAAAAAAATAGAAAGTGTCAAATAATTAACTTGTTTTACCTTCTCAGGCAGATAATATTAGATTTTAGGTAGTTCAGAGCATTTGACTCTTCTAATATGATAACTCACATATTTGTTCGCTGAGGCTAATGGGGTCCTGACTGCACTACCTGCACTACCTGCTCATGTTGAAAGCAATGAGATATCTGTTTAAGCAGGACAGCCTGTATCAGCTTTCATGGCAGAGACATTTGTTTCAGTCTGATTTAGCTGACATTATTTGTACATTCCTCTTGATTGTATCATGACAATGCAGGTATACTGGGGAACAAGGTCTGAAATCTTTAGTGCTCATCACTGAAGTGGTACAAAGTACGGCAGAATATTTTCCTTGCTAACACAGGCTTCTGAAAGCAACTCAAGCTACTGTGTGGGATATTGTGTGGGCTCTTTGATATATCTTGATGCTCTATCTCTATATTCAACAATAACCTTTGAAATGCCAAAATATCTTGATGAAGGCATTTTCAAAATCATGGAATTTTAGGACAAGACTATAGTAAACAGCTGTACTTCTCTGACACTTCATGATAGGAACTGAACTTTAGTATGTGAAGGACAAAACTGTCAGTGTTTGGTCTGGGACTCTGGAATTAGCTCCTCAGGAGCTGTCAACAGTCACAGATGTTATCAGCTTTTCAGATAGATAGGAAGATTTTAACAGCAATTACAAAAATATGCCGTGCCATGTGCTAGAGAATAGAAGGTCAAAAAAAATGGAAAATGCCACTAAGACTGACACATCTCAGGACGCGCTCAGGACTCAGGAAAGGAACAAACAACACGACAGATGTATAATACACCGAGTGCATTAGTAACCACAGAATGACTATGAGTCACTGATGTGATATGGTCATGAAAAAAAAACAATTGAAATTGCAAGATGTAGCAGGTCAGATAGATAGTTTCAGGGGAGACAGATAAGATACCAGTGGGGACAGCACCAGGAATTCCTTGGACATTGTATGCACACTTCTGGCCCCAGTTTTTAAGAAAGACAATTTCAGACTTTGACAGACACAGAAAATAGCTGTGAGATAATCAGGTAGATTAATTTATTTCTTGCAGGAAGTAAAAAATATAAAAATCTGGATTATTTAGGTTAGAAAAAGTCTACCAGCTATGATCGCTCTTTGCAAATACCTAAGAAAGGCAGCCACCAACTTTGGGAAGGTAAAAGTATTTTAAGGGGAAGGACAATGCCAGCACAAGCTAAATGAATCAAAAATGGTCAATCAGTTTATATGGGGTGGAACTTCGAAGACACTTTTTAAGCTTCAGGGTAGTGAGTTTCTGAAACATCCAAATATGATAGGAAAAAGGTAAGCAGGAGATACAATCAGTTTTAAGAGGGATACATTTAAGGGGATTACCTGACAAAATGATGACTGAACTTGGTAACCCAAGCTGAGCTAGTTCCATGCCTCTATTTCTTGACAAACTAGCAGAAATCTCTCAGATATCACAAAGATAAGCACAGTGAAAGAACAGAATAGACAAGGGCAGACTCCCATAGACAACTCAGCTCATGTGCATTACCTTTCTCCTGGATTTCCTCCTAAGTATTGTTTTTTTTTAATTGTTTTTTTTTTTTTTATCATTGTCAGTAGATATGTTCAAAAAAGAATAGTTATTTCATCTTGAGCCCCAAATGCATGGATTTTTTTCTTAACTATGTGAATTAGTCTGATAAAAAATAGTTTCCCTATAAACCTTTTCTCTCCCTTGGATTGTTATTGTTATAAAAGAACTACTACTCAAAAACAAAAGCTTTTTTTTTACTGTTTTGTTTTGTTTTGTTTCCAGGAGACCCAGATGCTTAGGATGTGTTGGTACTACAAATACCAAGTATGCCAAGCCCAGTGAGGGCTGGTGTGTAATGCAGAACAACCTGGCACCTACCTCGCTGAACCTCTCCTGCCTTCCAGAAGGGATAGGGAGTCTGCACAATACTGCAGCAAATGGTCCCTGGACTACACTTTCTCCACATTATTTCCGCATGTTATCTGAGACTAAATTAGCTGGCCTAGGCCAATACTATGCCAGGAACTAGTATGAGTAGTGCAGATGATTTATATCAAATGTCCTGGCATATTCTTTCATGCTGCTGAACTTGCTTGTATAGAAGTAAATTTGGTTTAGGGAATGAAATACCTTTGACTTCACTGAGATATGTTTCTAAGTAAGTCACTGATGCAACGTGACTGGCTTCAGATGTTTTTGTATTTCTTATCTGCTAAGCATTTGTCTTTTCTGCATTTTACATAGCTATAATAATAGCATAGAGTAATGTAATGAAAGTGATGGTGAATGAACATGATGATCTTCACAATATGCATCTTAATATTCCAGAAAAGAGCCAGAAAGATATCCCTTTGTCACAGAAAATATAAAACTTTCAAACAAAGATGAATTTGGTATCAGTGAAAAGGTACCTCATACTGCTAACAGAAGAAGAATCATGAAGTTCTGGAAAGTCAGTGACTGTTATGGAAAAGTAGATATTGAAATGAATATTATAAATTCAAATGCTTTATATGAAATACTTTACAAGAGACTAATCTGTAAGACAAGAAATTTCACACTCACAAACAGGATAAATTTTGATCTAGTTTCTCCAACTCAGAAGAAATAAAACAAAATAAATGAAATACCAGATCTTAATCAAAGTAGTAATCAAGTAATTTTAATCAAAGATTCTAATTCCCATACTGGCTCCACCAGGGAGAAAGTCGAATTCTTTCAGCCTCATACAAAGATGTCCTAGGTAATCCCTCTTCAGACTTGTTGCTTTTGCAGGTCCTGTAGAAGACGTGCAATTATGAAATGAATTTTAGATAAATTTTCTGAATGAGGATGAAAATTATTATTTCACCTCACTCACTTCTGGATGTTAACATCCGTACCCTTGATCTTTGTATCAGATCTTTGTATCAGATCCACCTGCCAAATGGTCAGCTTGAACAATGAGGAATTAGTAACCTGACGGCCACATGGTTTAGCTTAGCTCAAGCTCCATCTTAACTTTTGCAGTAGACTAAAGGTAACAACTTCAGCTCTTCTGCAATTTTGCTGTAGGTTTCAGCTCCCTCCTCTAAAATCAAACCAAGTCTTGCATCTTTCACATGAGATAACCTCAACAGTTTTCACAAAGGCAAATTTTGCATCACACCTTGTCACTTGCTACTTCTCCAAATGTGGTTTTTCATCCATAAATTCATCCACAGTTGTTCATTTGTATGGCAGCAGCATAACCATAAAATATAATAATACTATGTTATGAGATTTTGTAGTCTTATCTTGTTCTCAAAACTCCCTCAGTTTTACAGATTTGATTGTCACCTTCATTTTAAGTAGTTATGTTAGGCCTTGATTTTTAGGTATTTTAAGCAAGTAATTGCATGTAAAACATGCAAGCATAGTCACCTGTCTAATTTGCATGTGAAATTGCCACTATGGCCTGTGAAAGCTTCACCTGCAGACAGGATCTACAGAATGGATAATTGCGCATGCAAATGGATGATGATCATTTTCACATTCAGATACCTAGCGGGCACATCAGTAATCATAGCTGCATGCTTCACTTGTTTAAAATCAAGGACGGGGTCTTTCATATGGAACTGAACTTATTACACACAAGTGATAAGCAACAGATAAATGAAGACAAAAGTAGACTTTTTAAAATTAACTGGACTAGTGGGTGGCAGATGAGGGATAATGTAGACAAATTTCATACAAGAAAAGAATGAAAGGTAATGTACTAAGAAAAGTATTGAAGGAGAAATGTTTTATCCAGCTGACCACTGTAATGAGCACTGGCAGAAAGGAAAAGAAATCTAAACGGTTGTTATGAATACAAAAACACAAAACTTTCCAAATGTTGAAGTTCTCTTGAATTTGAAGGCTTTTTCCCAGCTACTGGTTGGTTCAAAGAGGATGTTTTAAGAATCATCATGCTCATCAAACACTGGGAGATTCTACATTTTTCCCATCTAATTCCTGAATACCGAGATAGGATTGTAGGATTGCTTTTTTTCATCTTCTGGTAGAGATATCCAGTGAGAACTACTTGCAGAAACAATTGTAAAATATGTAGGAATATGCTTGATGTGGTTAGTGGATCTTTCATTTTTCTTTAAAAAATAAAGAAAAACTTAATTCTAAATACAAAAAAAAAGTTTTTTAATTTTCAGAAATTCATAATTTGAATTATTCTGAAAATTCAGAAATTTGTAACATATCTGTATGTAACACTGATCAGGATACCTGAAAAGCTATGGGAAAACTCAAAAAAAAAAAAAAACCCCAAAACCACTAGTCTCCACACACGTATATTTATTTTACAGCAATTCTGCTCTTTATTTGAATCCATGTAGGCAGCAGTATTAGCTTCTGGGACCGGTTTTATCAGTGGTCTGGGCTTCTCAATCATTGCATTTTTAGAATTTATGCTTTGCATAGCTCCACCTGGTGCTAGGAATGTAGTTTGGCAAGAAACCGTATTGCAACTTCAAAATCTTCTCAGCTTTGCTTCCTTTGCTTCCTTTTTCATTCCCACTGCTGATTGTTTCTCTTGCTAATTTATGATTCTCTAACCAGAGAAATTAAGATTTTTTAAAAAATATCAACTATATATATACACACACATATATTATTCAAGACTCCAAATTTTTAGAGTAGATTAATAGTGTCACAAAGAAGTGGGAAAAGCTGAGAGCAACATCAGCCCATTACAAAGACAGGGACTTTAAAGCATTGTCTGAGATCAACTGGAACCAAAGAAGTGATAAATGTCTATACCGAAGTGACTCCAATTCAAAATACCCAAGCAGAAAATCATGATTCTAAAATGCCCCACACCACCTGCTGCCTGCAGAGAAAGGCCCTGAAATCTCCACTGATATTTTATATTAAAGTATCCTGATGTTTGAGTTGGACTTCTGATCGTGCTCAAGATGCTTAGTTTTGACAGCCCTGGACTTATTAGCTGTCTCCCATAGGGAAAATCCACCTCATCTACACGACTGTGCTTTCTTTGTGTTTGCCATTGGAGAATTCTGATTTGGCAGAGTTCTCAGAGCATGGTTACACAATTTAAATAAAACAGCACGACCTGCCTTTTCTCCAGCATTTCAGTCATTTGAGCAGGTTTCTAGCCTGGATTTTAGTTCTTTTTTCTTCCTATAATGTTGTCAGAAGAGCACTCTAAGCACTTATACTGTATTGAACTGCTGGTGATGGCCAGAGTGATTTTCATCCCTCTTGTGGAGTTTTCTCCTGATTTAATATCCTGCTACCTTCCCCTGGATATTTATATTTAAGTGTTGAAGTATTCAATGAATGCAGCCTGGGACATAGCAGGAGCCCAAATCTTTAGGGGTGGTGAGTATTTAATCGAGACAAATTCCAAATTTTTCCAAGACACAGAAGATACTCCCCCTGCCTCAGAGCAGGCCTTTCATTTAGAAAACATGCTCGTAAGAGAGGAGAGAAAAGGGTTTATCTGTAGGCACCTCTCATATTGCTCTAAGTGCTTAAGGACCTGGCATGGGTACTGGGATCACCTTGGGCTTGGGAGGTCATCTGCTGGGGGACTGGTTTGAGACAGGATTTAATAGTAGTTCTGCTGAAGGATTTCAGTTGTATGGGGTCTAGTCCTTTAAAAAGTGATTTTTTGATGGGAGTAGTGTCTCCCTTCCTATCAAGTATGACCTTCCTATCCAGGTCTTAAAAGTTAAATTAATGGGACTGTGATATTTTTTACTCTTGATATGTAATAGACTCTTAACTCCATTCTGCCTTTCACTCCTTTTGGCGTCTCTAAGAGTCTATGATCCATCTTAACCTATTTTTGAAATGAAAAAAAGGACCTCACCTCAAAAGTGAAAGGGTAATGAAAAATGCACCATAGTAGTAAAGCTCCATTGTAATTGTGCCTGTCTATGCTCCCAGGCAAAACGGGAAGGCATCTTTTTAAGTGTTGTGTAGGAGGGAAAAGCATTTTTATGTCTGTGAAAAGAAATCAGATTACAAGGAAAGAATGTTTTTTATTCTAACTTTCTAATGGTTTAACCATGAGAGTTTCAGATCTTTAGCAGGATGGCTCCAATTCATGACAGGATAAACACGTTTTTCTTTTCCTGGTTTTGGAAGAGGTACATTTGCAGCATTTCTAATGAATGAGCCACAATAAATTGTCAGGTAAGAAAGCGTAAACTACCAGAGTGAAATGCTGGACTAATAGTGTCTGTCGGTGAATGAGGTGTTTGGGTGTATTGTTGGGCATACTTATGGACTAGAGGAAATGATGATCCTGGAGGTAGAGAGAAGACATATGAGAAACAATTGCTCACTCCCATTACGGTCTTTGAATTCTCTTATTTTAATTTTCAGTTCTGAGGTGGAAAGAAGAATATATCTTCCTCTTGAGTTCCTAATAAATATTCCTCCAAAATACTGCTGGTGATGAAATCCCACTTTTCTGTCTTTCTGTTTCAAAAATATTAGTCATTGGTGGACTTGTGAATCTTCGGAGAAGAACTTAAGAGAAACTTGTGATCATACGCCATCTCATTTAGATTGCCCATCCTACACAGCAGGGTAGTAGTTAACAAGGAAGATGGTTAGGAAGATAGTTATGAATTGTTTTAGTCATAAAGTACTGAGGTGACAAATATGGTCATATTTTCTATTATCCAGCTTACATGGACTACACCATATACTCAAAATGAATAAATGTATCAGAATGAATATTTACAGGAAGAATGGAAGAAAACAAAGAATAACTCACGTATCTAGTGTATTAGATCCAGATATTATCTCTTTAAAATAGTCCTTCACTAGTCACTTCATGTGACTAGTCACTTCAGGTGTATTCCTCAGCAGGTGTATTCATCAACAGGAGCTGATGTCAATTTTCCTTTGGTATACCACCCAAATATTTTTTTAGTGACTCTCCTTGTTTGCCATGAAATTTTCAAGTAATAGTTGTACTGAGCCAAAAACACTTTCTTCAGAGATAAGTAGACTGTTGTTCACTGATGAAAATACCGTAGCGATTTGGAGTTTTAACACAATTCTTTTTGCTTCCAGAGGTGATGGATTTTCTTGTTTTTTGATTTTATATATTTTTTTTCAAAATGGCAAAAATAAATGGTGCCTTTTTTTTTCTCACCTTAGTGATAATGAACTGTTTCTGTTCAGAATTCCATAAGCAAAAACCTCGAGGAAAACATAAAGTACAAATAACATATATTTGAAACACATGAGTTTTATGAGCTTTACAGAACTCCGAGTGACTTTTATAATAAATAGAAACACAAAGACTTAGCAGTAGCAAACTGAAAACAAACTCCGTTTGACTATTTAGTTTTTTTTTATCTCTAGTGGCTGTTTAAAGAAAATATAGGACAGAAAAGTTTGCCAAAAGCAATAGTTTCAAAGGTAGTTATCAGTGTCAGCTTGCTTTCTAATTTGAGATATAGAAATATTTTTGCACATCTGCAGTTTTAATCTTTTCTTCTATTTCCTTCTTCAAATTAAAGTTTTATCTATGACATCATGTGTATCAATAAATATACATATATATAGCTGCAAAGTAATATATTTGTATTAAGCACATGCACATTTTTCATAAGTGACTAAAGAATATCTTATAAAACACTGGTGTATTACATCTACAACACAGATAACTACATTTTAATAATAACAAGAGCATTGTAAAATGGAAATTTCAACTGTGCCTTGAGTTTCTTTTTAAATGCTTTTCCAAAGCATAACAATCTAACAGAGCTTGGGTTAAAACTTGAGGAACCTTAATTCTCTATTGAGCTTCTGCAAGGGTCAAACATTGACATTTGCATTATTGTCTTGCATTATCACATTCATTACATAAAAGCATCAATGTCTGCATGGTTGGAAGTACATTTGCCTTTACTCATTCATCTGTAAAGATCACTTACCTGTGATCACTTACCATTCTTTGTTCTTAGTCTGCGACAGAGGAATAGACACCCAGTGAAGAAGAAAAGGAAAACTAGGTATAATGTGACTGATTTACTTCCAAATCCAGAGGTCTGTAGGGCCTGGGAACATGGGGCTTCTATGTCCTGCTCATAGGAGGTCAGGGGAAGATGATGGTGGTGTGAGGGGAGACACCTTATGCATGGATATGTCTGAAGAAATGACCCGGTTCTCCGAGCAGTCTCTGTGATCAGCTTGGAAGTCTTTCTCTGCAGTGTTTTAGTGAGGCTTCTAGCAGCTTCCTCAATGGGGAGTTACTGCTACAAGGTTTTGGCTGTGATTCATGAGTCCTGGATCTAGTCTGGCAATAGGGAGGGCACATTTAGTTGAAATGTTCTACTTTTATTTATCCCAGTAAAAAGGAAATGAAGAACATCAGCTCTGGGGTTTTAAGATTATGCTCGGCAGAGCACTGCCTTTCCCATGCTCATCCAGGTTGCATTGCCCTCCATCAGTGGGTTAGGCTCACATGAGCAAAAAGAAGAGCTATGGCTGTTTATTTCATGTGCCCCTTTAGTCAGTTGAAGGAAACCCTGTGGTATTTCTTTCTCATCCAGCTATGACTTGCCACATCTGCTCCTTGGTGATTTGGAAAATAAACAACATTTCCTATTATAAATCAAATATATTGAGCAGTAATACAGATATGGAAAGAAAAATATTGCATGCTTGCCAATAGTGAAAATAAAGTTGCCTTTCCTGGAGGATAATACAAGTAATGTAACAAGCCACTGTGCTGTCCTCCCACTGCTACCACTCCCACTGCCAAACCTTTTCATTCTGGAGTTTTGGGATAGGGAACAAAATTTGTGTTTTGTAGAAGATGGATGCAGATCTGGCTGGTAGCCAGATTACAGTATGAACAGTATTGGGTTTATGTGCAAGTTCACAGTGGGTATTCAGAGGACAGAAGGAGAAAAAAAGACTACAAACTGTGTAAAATAAGTATTAATATTGAACTGACTATATTATTTTACAATCTCTGTGTAATCATGAGGTTTTAAATATTTCTGTTTGAAGGAACATGTCCTAGAAGCCCCACGATCTTTTACAAACAGAGCACTGGTTGATAAAGAATTGTGCAGAAAAATGTACAAAAATTTGCACTCTTTTATAAAGAGGGCACGAAGAAAATGATTGCAGTAATGAGGATGAATTATTAATGAAGTTTTAGGGCGCAAATAATGGCCTTGCTTCTGTAATAAGCTCTCTGTTGGCAAATCCTTCCACTCCTACAGAGTCCATCTATTGAGAGAGACAATGGAATCAGTCTTCAGTCCTTCACAAGGTCTAAATTTAAGGGAAAATATTTCCAGTTAATACACAATTGCTACTATTTGAGAGAGTGCATTTGTGTGTATTTTAGGAACAATAAACAACCACAACTTTATGAATATTGTTTTGAGATTAGCAAGGTAATTCTTTCAGCATGACAGAAAGTTTCTGAGTATATGTTGTTAGATTTTTTAAATTTTATATCCATGTCAAAAGTCAGTGTTGCAAAGCAAAGTTGAAACTTTTCATTGCAAATATTAACACTTTAAGATTATAATTATAAAAAATCTGGTATTAATATGCTCATTTTGACTATTTTTAAAGAAAAAATGCTTTTGCACATACATTGTTTCATGAACATTGATGGCTTTTATGGCTTTTATTTATATAATTATATGGTAAGTACAGTTACTGCAGAAATAGACCACATATTTTAGTGGAAACAACTAACTTCTCTCTCAGGCAATATGATGTTTTCTGATGAGTTTTAGATTACACTGAACTAAATAGGAAACTTACCTCACTCACTATTGTCTCTTAATTTTTTTTCAAGGAAAAGATTTCTTTAGTCAGTTCATAATATTTAATACAAAGAAAATCACAAGATATTGAAAAATAATGAGAGAAGTTAAGGGACAAAAGAGAAATCTGAGGCTGGCAAATGTCAATACAGTAAGAAAGATGTTTTAATTTAGATCAGAACAAGATATTTCTAGACTATTGTTACTCTAAAATTAGATAGAAATAGGAAAATTTCAATAATAATAACACAGAACAGGCAGTATGTTTATAAAATGAAATACTACTTCTGCTGCCTTAGGAAAAGTACAGATAATACAGAAATATTAGTACAAACTTATAATGGTTGGGAAAAAAAACACTATTTGCCCTTCAGGATCACACCTGGGATATGTTCTGTGTCCTGTGATAAGGAAAAGGTTGCACCGCTGTACAGTCTCAATTCAACATTCCAGTCATTTGCAGCCTCAACTCTATTATGATATAAGGATAAAATCTTCCCTAAAAACCTTTACCTGCACAGGTGAATGTTTTTAAAAATAACAACACAGAGAAACAAACACACACAAGTAAATCTAGATAATTTGGGAATTTTGTATGAGTTGTCTGATGAGCTCTGTTAGGGAAGATTTTCAACACTGAGATTCTTGAAACATTGGAGTCATCCTAGAAGTCAGCAAGAGATCTGGTTCTGTACAGATATAAACAGAGAAAAAAAGAGTAATTATGGACTTGTCAGCCTGATAATGATCTCAGGCAGAATAATGAAGCAGAAGATACAGTAATCCTGGTTTGTTTATAAAGGTAATAAATTTAATGGAATACACTTACTCTTCTGCAAGACATTTCATTTGGTAGCACATGACAGGTTGATTAAGAAATAAAATCAATATGGCACATACTGAATTGATTAAAACCTGGGCAACTGAAAGGTTTAAAAATATTATTTTAAATGGAGAATCATCACTCTTAAATGTCCATCCGTGAGATCCACAGGGATCAGTACTTGATTGTATTATATTTAATTTTCTTTTTCAGTCCTTGAAAGAAAATCTACGATCATACTATAAAGTTTTCAGATGGAAAGTGTTGCTAGAGTAGATTTTATTATTTAGAGTAATAAAAAGGGAAGTCTTTAATGCAAGCTGATCAAAACTGATCTTTACTGAAAAGCTCAGATGAGCATGAGCTGTAACATTTTGCTAGGAATGTTTAAGCAGAGATAGGGAAATTATGTTGATTACTGCTTTATGATACCATGCTCAGATCTGGTGCCACAGAGATGCAGAGAATTTAGAGAGGCTAAATGGTAATCCTTCAAGCACTGGGAAATAAGATCTCACTGTGAGTAACTCTAGTAGCTTAATCTTGTTTAATCTAGTCTAGTTTATCAGATAATTAACTGTTCATTGAGATTAAGAGGTGAATTGACCATATACTAAAGGTATTTATATTGAAAACATAAGCTTAAAACTAAGACAAAGATTGTTAGAGTTGTCTGAGGGTTAGCTAAGGCAAACTCAGACAATAAAAAAGCTATGGACTTTTCCTACAAGCAGGAAAAATGTCAAGGTTTATACTAGATTCTCTGTATCTTGGAGTTGTTGAGTACTATAGGAAATGCTCTAGGTCAGACATGAATTCAGTACATTATACAGCATGTGTTGAACAAGAGTCCAAACTCTGTGTTCCCAGCAGTTCCTCCTGACCTTGGAACTGATGAATTTATATACAAAGGCAGACATCAAATAAAGCCATTATTCTGGGTTAAGCCACTGCTGTGATGATGCACTGCTGTAAAATATGGTACAATTGCCATAATATGTCTCCTCTGTCCTCTGACACCTGTCTTCTTTTGGATGAAAAATTCTTAAGTGTTTATCAACTTGGGCAGTATATTTGGGAAATCATCCAAAATCCTTTTAATAATGGATTTTCTTCAATATGGTGGTCTCCTAGGGGCAAGAGTGCTTGCTAATACTTTCTGCAATGTTCAGCTGCTAGCTCTAAAAACCCAGAATCTTATTTGGTCGTATACACTGCAAGCTAAGCTCGTACTATATGAAAAGGATGTGAAAATATAATCAACATACCTCTGTCATACTCTTGTTTTGTAACAACACATCAAAATCTTGAGGATCTGTTATTTCTAACCTTGCAATGACAAACTGAGTAGTCCACTATGAAAGAGTTTTTAAACAATTCCAGTATAGTACTTTATGTATTTGTGACAGTCTGAATTATAGGACATGGAGGAATTGAGAAGCAAACTGACAATGAAATAGTGACTTCAATCTGTTTGCTCCTTCTGTTATACATCATTCAAAATCTGGATTAAAGCCACCTCAATGGATATGTTCATGTGCATGAGTACAGGGCAGAGAGACTTCTCAGGAAAACAGGAACATACCAACCTTTTACATCGGAATAATCAGGAGGTTTTGGAAGCTGTATCTCTTAGTACGATTTCCATACAATATCTCATAAACTATATTCCTGAAGTTCTCCATAATTCAGAAAAGTCCATGAAAGGCAATCAACTGTATATGTAGCTTTGATGTCTTCTCAAGTTAGTTTATTCTAGCCCTATATGATGATATTACAATGTAGTTATTCCTCTGCAATAACTTTTTCATATTTAACATTAATTTCATTTGGGTTAAGTTTGGAGCAGTTTTAGAGGCATATATGAAGGATATCATTGTAGACTGTTCTTTTGTTGTTGAATAAAATATCTGCAAATGTGGTCTTATGGTGGTGGACTATGCTGCATTCTGCCGTAAAAGATGTCTTTTGAATTAATTTCATGCAATGAAAGTCAAAAACATTTTGACCTTTATTCAGTTCTGAAAAGGTATTACATAAAAGTGCACCTTCTTATTCCACAGATCTTCTCTATACGCAATGATATTTGAATTCACTGGCAAAAAATAAATGTGTTCTAGACTGTGCTCTAAGAATGGGGTAGCTGGTGCAGATGTGGTAGTGTGGGACAGATTCTGGTTTGACTCACCCATCATCAACCGAGCTGCTGTGTATGGGCTTGATTTGCCAAAGCATCCAAGCACTCAGGCTTCTCACTGACTTCAGCTGAAGTAGAATGGATGGCTGTCTTCAGAGCAGTACCCTTGCTCCTTGTAATGAAAGGTGAAATCCCAAAGGGACTCTATCTAGATGGAGATGAAGAAGGATTTCCTTTTAGAGTATTATGGGTAGTAGCAGAGTTAGAAATAAATGTCTGAGTTTCAAATTTAATGGCAGAGATGAAAAAATCATTAGCCAGAGGGAAAAAGCCACATGTGTTTACTTGTAAACAGAGCCAGTTTGATCCAAAGATATTAGGTAAATAAAAGCTACTTCTGTTGCAGATAAATAGCATTGCAGAAAATCTATTACAGTTTACAATCTATTACAGCTTGCTGCGCTAAGGTGAAACATTATGCCCCAGGACTGTGGTCTGACCTTCGTCTTCACAGTTCAAGACTAAGACTTTCTGAAGTCTAGTGGCTTCTTAGTATATATGTGTGTCATTGTGTACATTGAGTATCTTCTGCTCGCTAACGCAATTATTGTTTAGTAATTTTTTTTTTTTCATTCCAAATGTCCAAGGCAATGAGAATGAAGTCATAAATGATGGAGTTTATTTGTCTGGGTTCTTTATGTTTTGCTAAAGATGTGTTTTTCCTTCTGCATGAAACGAGAGCATGCAGGGAGCTTCCATTGCATAACACCTGACAAGTTTATGTTGAAAGTGAACAGGGGCAACTTGCCGGGGTCTGACCAACAGAACCTGGAGGAAACTGTCCTTTCCGGTCAACTGTCACCTCCCTTCTCATTGGAGGGACTAGTTGAAATGTCCCAGAAGTCAGCCTGGCATACACTATCAAGAAGGTCGTATTACCAAGTAAGTAAGCAAAAATGAAAGAACAACTACCCTGTGCATAAAATTAAATTAGGAGGGAACATGTCTTTCCATGTGTCAGAAAGCATCCTGTTCTACACTGAAGCTTCTGAGGACTCATTTTTTTGGTACCAGATGAGACAGAATTTAATCCAGAATACTCAATGGCTGAGTAGTTTAAGGAGCGGATCCAGGCTGTAGATCTTGAGAAAATTAATTTTACCATTGATTGCTGATGCCATGGAAGTTCTGACTCCAGGAAAGACCTTCGCTCTGATTGCACAGCTCCTTTACACTCAGAGAGTAGAGCTAATCACTGCAGATTTAACGCTAGTGCTTAGGGCAGTGATTTAGTCATTGTACAAACAGAGAGGAGTTGGAAGGCACTTCTTTGGTCACTGAGTCCAGTCTTTTGGCATTACAAGTGGTCAAAAGTGGTAATCCTCTTTAAAAATTGTCATTACCTTTTTTCAATTTTCAATTTCTACTACTTATATGTGAGCAGTATTTAAGGATCTTCTTTCTTTAAGGAACATTCTTCTGATTTCCAGCCTACATATGTGCATAATTAATTGATACACAAGAGTTTCTGTTATATCTTAAAACTTTTTTTTTTCTTTCCCTAGTATTTAGCACTAGGATTTATTTATAGACATTAGGTGTATTTCTTTGCAGCCTTTTTTGCAATACTAAACAATTTAACCTGCTTTCTCTCCTTGAATGATTGCCTTTTAATATAGCCTTTTTCTGAACCTGTTTCACTTTGAACTGATCTTTTTTGAATATGGAATACCAGATTAGTGTGGTAGGAGGGAAGGGAAAGGGAGGGAAGCGATCACACATTTGCCTCATAACTTCTGGAAAAATCTCCATGATGTATTCAAAGATCATATTTGCATTTTTGGTGTTATACATAATCATACACCAACAGTCATCACTCTTTCAGTCATTTCCAATTCTTAATATAGAACAGAAGAGCTTATTATCAGTTCTCACTTATAGTAGTCTTTGGATTTTTTATTGCTGGATTTATTCCTTTTCCTATTTCTCTATTCCTCAAGATCACCCAGTTCTTTCTGCATGATATCCTGAAATTTTCTATTATTAATTTTACATCATCCGTAAACTTCACAGCCCATTCCTGCTTAACACTATTAAAACATAATTGCATCATTAATATGCATTTAAACAAGATCAGCTCTAAGGAGATGTTCCACTAAGACCCAGACACTTCCAACACTGCCAATGCCATGACAGCTTTAGCTCATTTCTAAGGCACCTTACAATCTATTTACTTTCTCAAGCACTGGAGTGGGGTCCTTTAGGACATGAAACATCTCATAGATCAAACCTTATCTCTTAAATTTCATCTGCAATCTCATAGAAACCCAATAGTGAATAATTTGTACCCTACACTGTATTTTATGTTCTTGCAGAGCTAAGATGCTGAGGAGCTTTGCTACAGAATGCTGAGGTAGTTTCTGTTTTAAAGTGCTTCAGTTTTCATAAACAAGTTCTTACATTAGTATAGACCAATTGAGAATTTCCAGAGTTGCCACTCAAATTCATGACATCAGCCCATCCTGAGTATGTGTGGTCAGGATGGGCAAGGATGTCCTAGCCAATCACAAGCTAAGAAGAAAAAGGTTTGCTTTGAAGAATTAGTTATTAGAAGTCCCAAAAAACTCTAAATGTCACTTCTTAAAAGTGGTATTTCCAGTTATTGTTCAGCTACAAAGACAAGGAAATCATGGTAATTCTTATAAATCCTATAGAAAGTTAACCACTACTGGCATAATCATTAGCATACACTTTTATTGTGCTTTTAATAACATTTTTCATTAATAAAATAAAATGTGAAAACACACAGTATGGATACCAGTGTGAGAGATAATCATATTTTTAAATAGCTGTATTATATCAATAAGGAATAATAATTAAGTATTGATTTCTGAAATACACTTCGTATATTTTCCCACCTTTTGATGTTGAACATCCTGTCAAATTTTCTAGATTTGTGTTTATAAGAAGGCACTTTTTTATCTCCTGATGTTTTAAAACCTAGACCATCTTATTTAATTTAATATTGTGATAGATTCTCCTTAGATTTAATCCAACCAAAAGGAAAAAAGAGTAGTCATAAAATTAATTCTTTTAAATTATGCTGAAAGCTTCAGCAGATTTTAATTAGAGCTGCATGATAAGTTTTACATACTTATAAATCCATTCAAATTTGGCTCTGAGCCAGTTCTGCAAAAGCAAAATAACATTAAGAATTACTCTTCCATTGCACATTTTAATTTTTTCCCTGAGGAAAAAAAAAATCCACATTTAAAATGAAGTTGGGATTATCAAGCAGTAAAATAAATTCCAGATTTCTTTCTTTCTTTTTTTTTTTAATTATTAGGTTGAAATTATTCAGAATGATGAATATGTTTATTAAAGGACCATATCTTTATGCTTGGCATCTTCTTGCTGCTGTGCCTATCAAAGGTTGCTTTATATTTAAAAGAAATTCAGCTAAGCTTTTTTTTTCTGTGAGAATGAACACTTGTTATCATCAGATATTCAAGAAATCTGCCAAACTCCTCTCTCTCTCTCTCTCTCCAGGAGAATATTTTCTCTCAGGTTACTTTTAGATGAATTTCTAATAAGCTTTGCAGATGAAATGACATTGCTCTTAATAGAATGAAAGGAAACACACAAAATGGCAGATTTTAATTGAAGCTGAACATTCAGATAGGGAAAGACCATTTTCAAATATCATTCCTTAGGTTACAGAATTACGTCTCCACATTGCAGCATTTGTATTAATACATTCATGTGCTTCAAAGGGTCATTAGGTGCCTCAGAACCGCCGATTTTAACATTCCAGTATGAAAATGAGTTTATTGCTTCAGACCACGAGCTGGAAATGTGGCAACCTTAGACCAGATTCAGTCTGTACCTTCTCTCCTTAGGAGAACTACCACTCAGTACTAGTAGCTGTTTCATTAAAATGGTTTTATGTCTTGAAAATATTCATCTACAGATGGATTAAAAAGTCACCGTTGTGGAAGAATGGCCTGGAAAAGGGCCATTAGAGAAAACTTAGGCTTAACAAAAAGGCTTAACAGAAGTTTTGGTCTTACAGAAGCTTGCTTGGGGTGATACATATCCAGGA
>JAWLRI010000898.1:989206-1006741 GCA_034781795.1 Crypturellus tataupa | reverse complement strand
ACGGTCCTCGGACTGTTCGTGAATCCGATATTGCCAGAGTCGAGCTTATAGTGGATCATACTATTTGGGAACTCGATCCGCTGCCACCACTACGGTTTTCAAATTGCAACACACACATTTTTCCCCACAACCGTGAACTCAGCTGGTCCATCATGGAGAGCTAGTACCATCAAATATGTGGTGCACTTCCTTCATATCTTTCTACGTTTAGATGCTTGGTCCAGATGACTTTATGAGGGTTGGGTTTATTGGAAATGATATATTGGAAATGATCTCATCTTCACCTAGGCATGGAATAACTTACTTTGTAGACTGTAGCAAATTGCAGAATTGGCATCTGACTGCAAAGTGAAAAGTCAACCTTTATCCTTCCTGAATTTTGAAGCAACCATTTCTACTGTTTTGATTATGAACTTATTGTTTCATGTTAACCTCTACTGCTCTTTTTGAAGCAGTCAGTAAAATTGTTTGTAGTTAAGCCAGCCTAATAGTTAATTGATTATATAGAAAATAAACCATAATTTGGTTTTCTGTGAAATGTAGTTATCTGTAATTTTCCTGTATCTTCAAATTATTTTTTTGTTAAAAGCGTCTCTTTATCACTGTAGCAGAATCACAGCGGTGCAATGCACAGCATTGTCATGAAGTCCAAAAAGGTGGTCCAAGAGGATTATCTGAGAAACCACTGCTGATTTGTTTCATTTGTTTCAAAAGTTTTTTTTAAATATCTTTGCCATAAGTACCTGCTTAATGCATTTCACTTACTCTAATGTCCCTTAGTCTTTAATTTTAGGGTATTCCTGTCATCATTATTCTAATTCTTAAAAGCTATAAGGATACTTACCTTTGCATGATTCACATGCAATTTCTTTGCTTTGTAATTAAATGGGTTGTTGGGTACTGTAGATGTAAAATGCTGGACAAATTTAGGAAGCTTTACGAAATGTGCATATAGACATTTGACTGGAATTATTCAAGCATTTTACTTAAAAATGCAAAAAAGAAAAAAAAAAAGGAAGAAGAAATCTAAAAGTACAAATAAGCCTCTATACTTGAAAGACTCATAGCCACTGATAAAATGAAACATAAAGATTAGGAAGTGCTGGCTGTTATTCGTCTCTTTTTGTACTTGTACTGCCCATAAATCAAAAGTATTACCATGTAAATGAGCACATTTTTGATGCTATCTTGGACTGTAAAAAACAGATCCTTTTCTATACAATGATTAATCACAATGTTTAGTACAAAACAAGTGTGTCCCTGCTAAATTTTCTTTCTCTACTGTTTTACTTTAGATCTGTATACATAAATCTCTGCCACATTACTAAATAATGTTTGAAGTATTTGTTTAAATGTCTATATCTTTAGCTTACTAAAGGTAACCTTTACCTATCCCCCTGGAATCTGGCTTTTATTTTCCAAAGAAAATAATGGCTATTGTTGGGAAAATACATTCTCATTCATTTTATACTGTTCACTTGTTGTGGTAAAGGATGGGTGATGGAAGTAGCAATAGAAATTATAGAGAATTTGCACCAAGGAGCCATGGTGTCTTTGCAGTCCTGTCAGATTGTTTCTTGGTATAATTTCATTACATTTTGCATTAGACTTTGCCTGTGGCTTAAGAGATTATGGGAATGCTGAGATAAAATTTACAACTTTCATAAAGAACAGAGCAGTTGGTGAAAATGTTTTAAAACAATGACAGGTAAAATTTAAATTAGCTTTGTTTTCTTTTACTGAACCTTTCCTTTTCTCCATTAGAATGGCAAACATCTGGGAAAAAAAAAATAGATTTAAAGTCCAAGAGAAAAATAATGCAAAAGAAGCACCCTTGCTTTCCCAAACAAGATGTTAATAGTTTCATTAAAAAAAGATACCTTTGGGTATGCATTCTGGTTCCACAAATCAGTGAAGAATAATCAGAATCAATGTCAACAATGATATTGAAGTGGGTAGGATAATGGCAAGTCATTAATTGCCATTCTAGGCTGTTTTTAGTATTCCATGTAGTTTCCTTCCCTTCCTCTTTTTCTTCCCCTTCCCTTCCTTGTTTTCTTCCCCTTCCCTTCCTTGTTTTCTTCCCCTTCCCTTCCCCTTCTCTCTCCCTTCCCTTCCCCTTCTCTCTCCCTTCCCTCTTTCCCCTTTCCCTTCTCTCTCCCTTCCCTTCCCCTTCCCTTTCCTCTTTCCTTCCCTCTTTCCTTCCCTCTTCCATTTGAATGAAAATTTATTAGCACTGTCAGTCCCTCCAACTCTACTAAGTGATAGAGTGGAATGAAAGCATGTCCTTATTTCCTTAACAATGCTCTTCAGAGCTGTTTAGATAGTGATGCTATATCTCAGAGAAGTGTAGTTATCCTTTAAACCTGTCTAATCCAGCATGTTTTGCTGTGAAGGTGCAGGAAACTTTCCAGTCACCTTGAACAAGTCGGTCAGAACTTCACCCTACAGCTTCTCCTGCAGTGTGACGTTGCCATGTATTCTCCCCTTCTGCTGTTAGTCATTAAGGGACAAATATAACTGCAAGTAAAATGGAGATAAGGATCTCTATGAAAACAGAAAACAGAAGCTATGTGGTGAAAAGATTCCTTGATAGAATAAGGCTTAGGAGAACTGGAATGCTAGCTATAGACAATTTGCATGTTATGAGAACAAAAAGTATAGTATTAGATATTTATCACTGTGATGTTCTAAATTCAAAATTAAATTTTGTTATTAGAAAATACTCAGAATAATTATTTACAGATATGGATAATTCAAAGCCTTTTGAAATTGAAAAAGATTGCCTTGCATAAACATTTGAATTACAGTATTTCGTACTATCTAGACAGGCACAGGACATGGGCAAGTAGTCATAGTGAATTCCCATGCTGTTCTCCACTGTATGAAATACAAACGTGGAGTGTCATTGGTTTTGGTATCATTCCCATTTAATTTACTATTCTCAGAATTTTTACTTTAGTAATCCATTAGTTTCCTAAAATGGCAGAGAATAGTAATTTAAGAGATTCTAACTATATACACTAAGGGAGATTTAATCACAGAGGAATCTTGGGTTAAAGGCCTTATTTAAAACCTACAGAATGAAAGTGAATACTCAATGAGATACAGCAGCTTTAATCTCTGCTGTTATATCTGTTATTCAGCATGACATTCCAGCTTTAATTCTTCTGTTTTCCATCTAGATCTTTGAGGGATACCTTCTGTCGTCTTCTATTCAATGCAACATTTGGACATACTGGGATGATTTTGAGTAAGAATGTCAGAGGATTTTCTTTTTAAGCTTTGAATTTCTTTTCTCTGCCAGTGTAAAGACAGACCTTTAGCTTTTCTTTGGGGCTTAATTTACGTATAAAAGTAGAGCAACCTAAAATAAAGAACTATGAAAGTGTAATGCTATTTTTAGATAAGACATTTTATTCTATGCAAGAGGCCTGAGGCCCTTGATCAGGTGATATTTATTGTGTTAAGTCTCAGAATAAAAGGCACCTTTGCGAGGCTTGCACTGTGGAAAAAACAGCAGATAAGCAACTAACTATATAACAGACCTTTGGGGTATCTAATGAATTCTCAGAAAATTGATAGGCAAAATTGTTGCAGTCCTTACTTAAGGACATTAATACGTTGAATTGTCAACAGCATTCATGCTATTGCCTGTCTCTAGGAATGCTCTTACTGAATGTTTTCCTAAATGCAAATAGCAAAACAGATTGCTCAGAACAAATGATTAAAGAGCATATCTTTCACAACAAATAAGTCAATATGTGAATAGACTGAATATGTTAAAATAACGTGACTATATGTGCAACTCTTGCAGATAGTTGGAGTGTTGATAGGTTATCTGTAGAAAGAGCTTTCATTTAAAAATGTAAAAAGCCTTATGCCCTCTACAGATATCACAATGAATGATGAACAAGAAAAACAGCAAAAGCTTTGTTCAGGTCAATAAGACTGTATTTTATCAAACTTTATTACGAGTGCAGACACATCCATTTCAGAGCTGATAATAAAGCTGTTTTATGGGGAAAAAGGCAGGCTAGAGTTGGTGTTTCTTATTTCCTTTCTGGAGAAATAAATCAGTAATCTTCAGAATATCTGTTAGCGATTTCTTTCTGGTAAAGGTTGTTAGAAATGATTGGAAACAAAGTTTTCTTTCTGTCATTACACAGCTCTGAAGAAGGATATTCATTCAGCATAAAAGAATAAAAACAGTTACATGGGTCAGCAATGAAAACTATGTGAAAATAGTGTTCAGCCTCCCATAAAAGGCTACATGGAAAATTTAACAGACAGTGGAAACTGTGAATTATATAGATCAAAGTAAACCATGCCTCTTTGACTCAGGTCAAGTTTAAAATACTAAGGTTTGTTGAAAGTTTTGCAAACTTTTTTAGTTTCTTAGAACAGTAGCCAGAGCCTTTGCTTAAAGTAGAATATGGACCGAACAATATGTGCCTTATTTTGCTCTGCGTATTGTGGAAAAAACTAAATGTCTGACACATGATGAAACAAGACTGCTGAATTAACACAGACACTCCAGTCTTTCTATCCATCATGTCTGTACAGTTCACTGCTCTCCTATTCTACCTTAGAATTGCTGTTATGAAAGTTACAAAAAGAAAGTAATATTCTTTTCATACTTTTTAAAGTCATATTGTTTTAAAATCATATTGTATCATTCTGGAATCATTTTTTCAGGTGTCCCTGCTGAACACTGGGTAGCTGCCCTCTGAGCTGAGATGATAGTGACATTGGGCATGAAACACCATATCACCAGAGAGTGCAGTACAAGGTTAGTATAAGGCACTGCATTCCAGTATAGGACCTCCACATAGGACTGGTTCTAAGTGGTAAAATACTATGCTCATGTGAATGAGAATGTATGTTTAACATCTGAGTTCTCAGCTAATGATTCTTTCTCATTCCCGTATGACTTTCTGCTTTCATTTTCAATTTCTTTTTAATCTTCTCATTTTCTTCTCATTGCTCCTGTTTCCTTGAATTTAGTGGTTTATCTCAGGAAAGAGAGAGAATACCAGTATTTTGGTAAGCCTCATCAAAATACTTGATAAAAATTTGTTGTAAAAAATATATCAAAGTTACCATGATCAAGCTATTTATTTTCAATGCATTTCAGATCCTGTTTTGTAATAAAAAAAAACAAGATGCTTGCTATATGTCTGTTTACAATGCATATTATTCAGATCTAGTCCTGATTCTGTCTCTTTCTATTCCATATTCTCTGGTTAGTCACTGGGAGTTCTCCTATTCATTTTTATCTTGTACCATGATCCATAATCATTTTCCAAGATGTAGTTTTCCTACCTCTAACACGTGTCTACTGCAGGAGTTATTTCTGGTCTTTCTTAAAAGTTTGAGCATGACTCGTATATATCCATATTGCTCAGGATAAATACTTTGTTTCATTATTTCCAACTTCTAGAATCTTTGTGTGATAAGAAAACTCTTTACATGAAAGAGTCAAGCAATGGATCTGTCTCTGCAGGTCTATCAATAGAAATACCTTCACTTAGTGATGATACTCTTTCATGCTCCTGCTTTTTATTGTTTCCAAGCATTTTGTTTTCCAAGAAAACCTGGAGTACCTACATTAGCAGATATCTCTTAAGATCCAAAGGCCTCTCAGCTTCTGTTTCTTTCAGTTTTCCTATGTTAAACCACATCTTTGAAAGAGAAAGGTAGATGCAGACACTTCTGTCTCTTCCATGAGAAAATGCAACACACTCAAATTTTGTTGTGAATGATGCATGGGTGTTATTAGCCTCTGAATAGTTTTAACAGATCAGTTCATTGGAGTAAGACCAATAAAGTAGTCAATATTGCAGTCAGCTTCTTTTCCAACTTGTGTTATTACTTTGCTTTGCTACTAAAATGGTCACTGCAGATTTGCACTTATTTTCTAAACCCTGGGCAGAGTATTCTAGGTCACCCTGCCTGAGCAGGGGATTTGGACTAGATGATCTTTGCAGGTCCCTTCCTACCTCAACAGTTCCATGATTATGTGAAATACCCTTCTTGTTCCAACTTTAACATTTTATTTATTTCTTCATCAATATTTGTTAATTTTCATTATTTAAAGTTTTTTGGACACTAATCAGCTTGACTTCAGTCCACTAAAACTGGAGAAAGGGAGACCCTTCTGGGGATTTCAGAAACTGTCAGGGGAGACCATGAGAGCTCTTTTAATACCTATAGTAGTGAGATTTGTAATGATATTAAAGTATCTGACAATACAGCTTGCAGTTTTCTAAGCTAAAAGATATATAATAGAAATGAAGGGAGAAATATTTACCCCCTCCATCATTTCTCATGCGCAGCAAGATTAACATAAATCCGGGCCACAGATTATCACACACACTAATAATCTCACCTGGGAACCAGCAGTATTTCAAACATGATCATATTCTGGTATAAGTGCATGTCACATTTTGTGAACGTCCCCTTTTTAAAATACCAACATGTGTATTCTAACACTTTTTCAGAAATGAGAGAGAGAGGCTGTGGAGTCTCCTTCTCTGGAGATCTTCCAAACCCGCCTGGATGCAGCCCTGTGCCATGTGCTCTGGGTGTCCCTGCTGGAGCACAGGGTTGGACTACATGATCTCAAGAGGTCCCTACCAACCTCAGCCATTCTGTGATTCTATGATCCTATGAATGCTTAACAGGTAGGACAATCACTTCTGAGACAAGTTTTTGGCTGAACAGCTGACAGATATATCGCCTCTGAGTTTGAAACAAACCAGAATAATATGGTGATGAATACAGGATAAGAACATTTGGACATATACAAGGCAAGGCAAACAGAAGCAAATGCATAATGCAATATTTTTTCTTTTTCAAACATGTGCTTGCAATTTCTACCATTATCTAGAATTGCCCCAGAAATGTGATTCATTTTCAGATGAGGACTGAAATGCTGCACATGCTTTTGAAGTGTGTGTGTGGGGGGAGTGTATACCCACAGGTCACATGTAGGTGCAAATCTGTAAAAAATGAGTGTGGAATTTGTGACAAATATATAACCCTGATAAACTAAGTTAATATCCGTGTCTGTGATATTGATTATTTATTTGCCTTTGTCTTGCAAAACAGTTTACATAGATTGAGAGACTGAGAAAGCTACAAGCAAAAAATAGATAGCATATGTATTGAATTAAAAAAATACAAGTGTCAAGTGGATATAGTGAAATTAAAATAAAAAAACAGAAATGCAAAAGAATAGAAGAGGAGCATGCTACACAGAAATTGTCACTCCTGAGCTAATTGGAAGACTAATAGCTTTGATAAAAAGAGAAGGCAGGGAGAAGTTTGTGCATTTCACAAAAGGTTTTCTTTCTGCCTGTCAGCTTTAATCCGCCTATTTGCATCTGAAAAAATATATTGACACAAAAAAACCCACTATTGTGTTACTGCCGCTGTGTAATGGAAAAATGACAGGCAAAACAAGAAATAGGGCAAAACCATTTTCCTCACTAGAATAAGTACAAAAGTCAGGAATAGAGATAGTACCAAGAAGCATTCACTGCGGTGCTTGGTCTATCAAAAATATTGCTGGGAGAAGACTGTTATTTATTCTCCTTAAAAATAAATACATAAGTACATGTATGTATGTATATAAACTGACATGTACAATCCAGAAATGACCAAATATCAGAAAAGAGACAGATACAAAAAGCACTTCCCAGTAAAACCATGAGTCAGTACTGAGTGCATACTGAGCATGTGGTCAGAGCAATTAAAGCCTACAGCTCCCAGGGCCCTAACACCAGCTTTTTATAGCTCATTTTTCTTCTTTGCGAGGGTTAGACTGCCTTAGACCATTCCAGAATCATACAAATCACTTTCCTAGTGTCATTTCCCTTACACACAATCACAGCTGTGGTAACAGTGTTGTTAGACAATTATGAACCCAGGGGAGATAGACTATTCAGCTGTAAAATGCAAGAATAGTAAAGAACACAATCACTGTATGAATATTTCTTATCAAAGAAGCTGGCAGGCTCTTGGAAAAGGGAGGGAGTTGGAAGAACTATGAACTACTTTCAGATGAAGAGTCATTCCCATAACATGTCATGTTTGTTATAGATTTGTCAGAGATTTCATAATTGAAATTTCATTTTTTCAGTCTAATTAGAATATGACAGAATGGTATGGGAACTTTTTTTTTTTTTTTTTTTTTTTAGTGCTTCCTCAGTCTAGGTTAGGTCTGGCAACTGATAACAGAGTTATGATTATGCAGTAATTTCAGTATTCATTATAAGACACAGAGAAATTCAAAAACTTAAAATATTTTAAAACCACAAATAGTCTCAGATTCCAGAGTATATAAAGAAATATAACAGATGCTTAATAGGATCTAACAGCTCAACAGTAAGAGTGGTATGGTTAATCACTGTAAGAGACAGAGAAGGTAGGAATTAATAGTTTTCAACTCACCCTTTAAGTGCACTGGGGTTGTTTAAGATTTTCAGGTGTGCAACTGCAAATAACAACAATCTTTTTGCCTTTCTCCAAGGGACATCTAGAGACATCTTAGAAAGCATGTAAACCGATTCCTACCAAAAAATATGAAACAGAAGTTGGATAGTCACTAGCTATGAGTCTTGTAGGGCAGGGCAGCTCTTACGAGTAACTCAGGGCAGCTGGGGAAGAATCTTAACATCTGACGCTTAAATGTCAGTTCCTGAGGTCACGGCAGTATCATTGCCTCTTTCCTGTGGCTACTGAATCTGAAAATACTCTTTGTGGTGTAAACAGGGACTGTCCTGAAACAGAACAGGGTCTTGGGGAGGCCTTGGTTACATGGGATCAGGTCCTGAAGAGGATATATATGGTGCTAATATTGCAAATCTAAATGCAGGTTCAGTACATCATTTCTGTTAGACTTTCACTGAGTTATCTTAGATGAGAATTAGGCCTATATTACTTATGCAGACACCATAATGATGAGATGTCAGCACTGACTGAATCCTTTGTAATTTGTCTCTGACTGAAAAGTGTAATGAATAAAACAAAAGAGATAAAGCAAAAGTATAGAATGGATATAATGTTCACACCCTTCAGATAAGTCAGAATGTTCTGCTCTAATATTCATTATTTTTTATATTATCTATTCCACAGGATTTCATACTTTACATTTCTTCAAGAAATGTCTCCATCGGTCTTATATCTGTTGTATATTCATGTACCTGTACTGGCAATTGGTAGTACAACATAGTCTATGGTTTGCTGAAAAAAAAACCTATTGTATTTATAAAATCTGATAGTTATTTTTCCTTGGCTTTATTATTCATCTGTTTATTCCTGATATAGATACTTGAGCCTAAATGTTTTCTGCCTAAAGGAAAACCTATGTAGCTGCCAGAGTTCGCTAGGTGATTAATGGATTAATCGATCTTTCTGCATAAACTGAGTGAGACACAAACACTGAACCAAAGAAAAACTATGGCTCTCATTTCAGCTTGTGGAGATGATAAGAAAAACATGTAGTTCTCTGAATAAGGGCATCTACTGCCTTTTGATACAACCAAGAGCGTCTGAGACTGCTGCAATGGTCTATCACAGACTCATTTCCTCTGGAGGGGTAAGTAGAGGCTAGATGGGATGTGGTGCAGATAATCAGAACAAGGCAGTTAGATTTTGGCAACTAAATTGCATTATTTGTCAATATGCTCCTCTGATTGCAGCAATCCAGTTGGTCTAATGCAGGTGTGTATCGAAGCATTAGTTACTGATTGAGTCCATTGACCAAATCTCTATCTGCTGTAGGGGGTTTAAACATTTAGTTCGCATGCAGATATTCATGTGTAAATGGCAGTGTCTTAATCTAGAGTTGTCTCCATCCTGACACTTGGATTCAGGTTGGACATCAAGTGAGGCAGAAAAGACCATGTTTGGCCTTTTATACTGTGTTTTTCTATGGAGCTGGTTTATATGCTAAATGATATTTACCAGTGATTTGATTTTGTTGTTATTATTGAATAACATCACACTTGTAAAATAGAATTTTTACTGCAAGATATTACTATAGATATGGCTGCAAAATATTTTTTCCCTGTTACATATCATTACATTCTTATGTTTTGGATCCTCAGACTCATCTTTCCCTTTCAAATGCTAGAGGAACCCAGGGCCTCCTTCCAGGTCAGAGATTCCAAGAGATGCAGAATGCTCTATGCAATACAGTGATGGGTTCAAGTGTTCAAAATCTCTGCTCAAAACGTCTGTTTTTCATCTCTTCATTCATTTTGAATTCTGTCATTGATGCAGTAATGAAAACATAACTTTTTCTTTTCTTTCTAGCAAGTTTTGTTGCCTTTTGCTTTCTGCACAGTATTATGTGTTTTAGAGGAACATCCTGAGTCTGCTCTAATGGACAGGGTAGATTCTGTTCTTCTCTGGAATATGTGATTCCAATACTAGAATTGGCTGTTTATCACTTACTTTTTTATTCTTCTATCTTATTGTATGAGATTCTCAGTGCATCCCTCCTCATTACTGATGCACCTCTCATTCCACAAGTCACAGCCAGGCTGCTTTCAGCACGTTAACATCAAAACTGAACAGGTGTTGCCCATAAGATAAAAGCCATATCCCGATTAAGGAAGACACTGCAATAGGTGTTTGTGCAATATGTGGACATCAGTGACAATGTTTTTCTGAAGGGAATGCTGAGAATCTTCTCTAATCAGAGGAATATGTCAAAGTGCAATACCGCAGCTCTGGGTTGAAATACTCACTTTGATTTCTTGGGAAATACAAGTGGGTAGCACCATGCTGTGGTGATGCATCTATGCTCATTTCTGCTTTCAGAGTTTGTCTATGTACATATGACTTTATTATGTCATATAGATTAACTCTTTTGCTTCAAAGACTATCAATGATATATTAAACTTTGAGTAGTTTGTTCAAATCTAGTCAGTAGGAAACAGGCTTTATTGCCAGGGGATGTTATTGTTGGTCTAGTAAATTTGGTGAGTCCAGTTGGGTAGATTGCTGATGCTGACTGAAGTGATGAGAAATAAGATGTTACTGTTAGTGTGTGTTTGTCATTGTCATTAATTTTGCTTATGAGAACTGTACTTAGGCTTTTGAGATCTATGGAGAGAACTGCTTTTATGCAATCCTGTGGACTTCAAACACCTCTTTTGTTTTGCAAAGTTAGGATCCACGGTGTTGTTATACTGATTTAGTTGCATTGTATCTGCTATAATAATTCATTACTTTATGTGGCACTAGGCCCAACACAACACAGATGAGATTTAGGCTGAGACTCCTTTTTTTATAACACTAGTTGCAAGAGCAGAGCATACAAATAGGGGTTGGATGCATTGGAAAAAATGTGTTAGAAAAAAATCTGGTCTTGACATCTTTATCTTGAAACAATTATTAATGAATACAAGATAGCTCCATCACATTTTTGACATATTGCATATTCATCAATATTATTTTAAAAATCATGTTCTAAATAAAAACATTATACAATGGGTTATAGTACATACTGCATTGTATTTATATAATAAAATTAACAAATGAAAATAAATATAATTCTGCATTTCTGCTGGGTATGTCTGTGCAAGTGATCACTAATGGGGTAAAATTTTGAATTCTTGTGGTTGCTGGTATTGTAACAAAAGGAGAAAATGTTGCTGATTTTTTTTTTTCTGCTTTGAAAATTATCTCAAACATCTTGAACTTTTAATTCTTACTATGCAATTTTATTCCCATTCTTAATTCAGTATCCTAGTAAGATCAAGTATAACAGAATAAAAGAGAGCTAGCTGTACCAATTGCAAGAAATAAAGCAATATGCTACAACCAAGAAGCAGAACTACACAACACTGAAGCTGAGTACCTCAACTGAAGCTGAAACTACTTGTTAGAAAATGACAAAACCCAATGAAAACTAGCACTTTGGGGGTGAGTAAAAAAACAAACAAACAAACAAACAAACACCAGATTTGCAATTCAAATCAGCAAGATGCAATTTGTCCTGCTTATATGAACACTCTCTGCAGATAAAACTAAATGATGAGTGGAAAATAAATGTTTTGGTAATGAAAATCTCAAGTATTGGATGATGTTTGTACATGAGGAATAACTGTTATGAGATGAAGACGAGATAGCGGTGACATCTGTTGGAAGATGAAAATTCCGATTGGTCCTTAGAGCCGAAGGCAGAGAAAGAGGAGAAGGGATTGCCAGCATATGATGAGAGGAATAATAATGGCAACAAAAGCTAAGAGAAAGTGCTAATAGGTGTCACTGGAGAGGAAGCCAGCACTGAGGAAAGTACATCTATAAGACTGACTTCAACAGCAGAGACCATTTTATTTTATCACTAAACAAATCATTTATGAAATCTATTCTATGAAACCTATGAAACCATATTATACTATGAAAAATACCAGATAATAACCAGATTTGCATCCCTGTGTGAATTATTGAAATATTCTATCAATATCTATTAAATATTTGTTTTTTTTTAAGTAGGGATAAGTCTCCAGGAGCTCCTGATGCTTCTGTTTATGAGTGTTCATAGACAGAGTATACAGAAGTCAGCAAACAAGGGCTTGGTGTTCATCTACAGCTCATCATTTTTGTAACATAAATTTTAGTGATTGAGAACAGGCTAACATGAGCTCTCCTCTCGCTTAACAAGGCTATTAAAACACCCTAGTTGTTTTGATTGTGGTAAATTATTTTTGCCCTGTAGGACTGTGCCTATAACAGAGACAATTTTTGTCTCTGTTATCTCATAGAACATAGCAGCATTTTAGTGAGGACATGGAAGTTACAGGCATCAAGGAAATAGAGCAAATGTATCATGAAAGTTGTTTTCTTAATCTGGAAAAGGCTGTAACTTTAGACTTTGTTTTGTGTAAACCACACATCTGACACAGCAAAACACCTAAAAGTAGAACATTTTCAATAGCACAAATAACAGTTAAGCAATAATTTTCAACTGCAGATGAAACAGATGTGAGTACCCAGGTGTCACCTGTGACCTGGAGAACCTGTGCCAAGAACCAGCGTAGCTATGACAGCCTCCTTCAGTGCGTGATGACTCAGCGTGGCATTAAAGTGCAGGAGCTGTATTTTAGCAAGACTTATCATTAGACATTTTCTTCAAATACTGTCATCTGCATGCAGCAAAACAACTAAGCATATCCACTGTAGGACCCAAAGGACAGTTCTGCAGTAATTTAGTAATTGCATGGTAGTTGCATTTTGTGGCCCCCTTTGGAAAGGAAATACTTCTGCCTGGGAGAAATTAGATCTTAAGAAGTACTGACTGTGAGGAAAAAAAAAGTATTAGTATTTACTGAATAAAAAAGCGGCTACAATTTCCTCTTCCTATTCTCTCCCTGGCGGAACAGCTGGAGTTCCGGTAAACCCTCTGTAAGTGTGTTCAAAAGTTGGGAGTCAGTGCAGTGGTAAAAGTGTCTGGAGGTGCACTAAAATCTGGAGTGACAGTATGAAAAGATCAAACTGACATTCTGTAGCTTTTGATGTTTATTATTTCCTTCTCTGACTCAGACTTGTCTGGAAACGTGTTCTGTCTTTGAACACCTCTCTAGACATCTGTCCTCAAGAAGAAAGAGTAGATGTAGACGACAGGAAGCAAAAAGTGTAAAAGAAAATAAAATAGATTTGTTTGCTTGCATGTTAGTTATAAAAGTAATAGTCAGTTTAGTAATTCTAAAATTAGTAAAACAAACTTTGCTTTACTACCGGTGGAAATCAAGAGAAATTTCATTAACAATATTAGCAGTTAATAATAAATAATAGCAAGCCTAAAATCTGATGTAACTGTTTGAAAAACTTTTTGAATGTAAAGGAGCACCTTTCCATTCCTTACCTGGCTAGAAGCAGAAATAATAGTAATTTCACAGGAAATGTTGCCCTATTCTCATTGCATTTTTTATATTAAAGAAGCTTAGGAATCAATATAATTGTTGTTGCAATCAGTCATTACAGACTGTCAAATACATATACAAATGTGTAGTGTTCTCTGGTCTGTTTCTTGAGGTTGCACTGAGAGATATTGTCACGTAGAACTAAATATTGTAGGATGAACTTTTAAATTTATGAGACTGTTTCTTTAAGATTGGATCTATAGATACTTTCTCAGTCCAAAGAGTCTTGCAGAAGATATTTCAGAAAGAAACCAAAGATAATAATTTGGAGCCTGATTTGGGGTCTTTTGAAATCATGGGAAATAATTCTAGATATTTTTAGAGCAAGTCCATAACAAGATTACTTATATGATAAAAGTGGGAAGGATTTAGCTGTATAGCTTTTCACTAATAAAGACTGCTGCTCTCATGGAAATATGTAAATCAAAATTTAATTTCGTGCTTGACATACTTATTCCAGCTTGAGAATCTGATATTTTGCAATGGGGAGAAAACATAATCTGTATTTGAAAATGCATGATATTTTCCACGCTTTCAGTTGATAAATGAGCATTATGAAACTGATGCAGGGACTATATCTGTGTACCTCTGTGAGTTCTGAGACAACATTTAGCAGCTTAGGTTCATATATGTTATCCATTTTACATAGGATCATACATATTTTCGAAGGTAGCCTGAACGCTCTCAAAGAACTTTATGAAGAAATTCAATAAGTTTAATCAGATATCATTAAGATCTCCCTTTGAAATCCTTGTTAATATCGACAGCTATAATAGCTGAGATTTTATTATTTTCAAGCTGCAGAGATCCGGAATCATGCTCCAAATGCAAAATCAGCTGAGTCCGTCTAACAGCAAAGTGCTACTGGGTAGAATAAGCTGGTCCTTTCTCTCAACCCCTAGCTGTCCTTGGCAACTAGCTCCTACCTCAAAAGTTCCCTTTTCTAACCACTGTCTCTTGTACAGCCTTGTAATGAGTTGGAATAAAGCACTGAAATGCAGACAAGTATTTGGTGCTTTTATTGGATTAGTCTTCTGGTTTGTTGAGGAACCAGATTATGATCGAATCAGGAAAAAACAAAACCAAACAGCTCCTGGAAAAGAAGTGGTGGGAGGTAATGGCCAAGGAAATGAGGGCAGGACCACTCTACCCTTCTTGGTCACAATACCTGGTTAGGAAAGCCCCATCATTCATCCTTAAGCTCCCAAGCTCTGCTAACAACCAAGCAATATGCCACTAATGACAAGGCAAGAAAATAGCAGCATATGGGGTTTTATCCTTCTCTATGTTAGGATGACTGGAAGGGAATAAAATGGAATTTGAATCAACCCATCAGCTAAAAGATCGTGTCATAGTTTAGAAGGAAACATAAGGAAATCAAGGGGCTGGCAGAGGAGATGAAGGGATAGGGTGAGCAGTGAAATGCCGGAGGGCGGGATGTCTACAGCCTGGGCCAGCCCTGCATGAACCACCAACATTTCATGCTGTTTGCAAGCAAGAAAAAATTGTGTGCCTGCCTGCAGCTCAGGGAGACTTTATGTTGTTACAGAAAAATAAAGTCTGTGTGACAAATCCTGGCCAAGCCTCAATTTGTTATATCTTTTTTAGAGCAAGGGAAAATAATCTTTGTGCAACGGGAAACACTACATTCACTCATCCAGATACAAATATCCTCAAAGTTTGGGAGGAATTAATTCTCCCAAAATATTGGTCCTTCAATTAGTGACCCTCATATCACTGTCAATGAACAGTGGTAAAGGATTACTCTGGAATCCTCAGAGAGGAACTTGTCCAGACTTTTTCTGTTAAGCAGTAGATACCATCAGTATTTCTGCCATAACTGGTCACTGAAAGAAACAAATCAGCATGCATGATGGTGGATCTAGTAATTGAGTTACTATCAATTACTACAGTTCTTAAAACATTTCTGCTCATTTTTAGAAACACTTCCCGTACTTTTGTATAAAAACTTGTCACTGTCACTTGTCATTACTTGTCACTGTAGCTAAGCTCTCCAAGAATGGAAAGAATTCCAGAAGAGAGGCCATAGAAGATCCTGAAGACCCTGAATCCGCTTAAAGATAACTTCAGAGTAATACACAGTATCAATCTATAAAAAAATGAAATCCTTTATTCTTTATAGATTTTGCAAACTAGACTTAATGTGAATTTCCATTTGGGTCTCTGGATAAAGTTTAAAACTTCATTACTCTATCATTAAAAGAAACAGATCAAAAAGAACTACTAGATGGATAGATGGATAATGCTCTGAGACAAGCACTTCTGCATTTCCAGACAGTAAAATCCTTGGGAAAGAATGTCAAAAAGAAGGGGGAGAAAAAGAATTATCTATAATAGAGGATCTGGTAGTTGAACCAAATTCACTGTCTGTTAAACTTGACATTGGTGCCACTCAGAAAGCAGATGATTCTGCCTAGATTGGCCAGAAACTATATATAATGAGTCAGGAAGCTCCCCCAACCAGGTTTTGGTAGATACTCGCTATGAATCAAAAAAACTTTATGCCTGAATCCTGAACTTACCAAAGGAAGTTGATATTGCCTGAGCAGGAGCTATATTACATTGGTTTGTATCAGTAAAGAGACCTTCTCTACTGCAGAATTTGTATAGGAGATAGATGTTTTTAAAGATCATTTGCTTAGTGTATGGTTAGTATTAGTGTTTCTCCAGAGAAGCCTTTCCTTTTTGTGGGCTCTGTTGGCATAAAAAAAGAACACAAACCCACATGTCTTTATTTAAAAACATGAAAGAACTGCAAAGCTATGTTGTTTGCCAAGGGTTAACTGTATTCACACAAACCCAATTTTTCTCCTTTAAAACAGAAAAGTATCAAAATTAAAAGTATTAGCTGAAAACTTCTTATTTTCAAGTTTCTCTGGTTTTATGTTCTGTCCTCACCTCCACAATTCAAATTAAAAAGAGGACAGTAATGAGCTACATAATACCAAACAAATAATTATCCTGGACAAATTTCTAGCTGACATGGGTCTGTTAGAACATGTACTAGCCAGAAAATGAGAGTGATCTGGGATATCAGCCACATTTTGAGAAAGAGCTCTCCATTCACTGGTTATTTACTTGGTTAAATTACTTCCCTTGTTTTCCTCTTTCACTGAAGTGTTTGAGAATAGATAAGTGATCTGGGAAATTTTCCAGTTTAAACTATAAAGTAATAAATAATTGAGCTACTTGGCACTTGCTGCATTAAATAGGGTCCTCATGTTCTGAAACAAAGACCGAATTCAGCAGTTTCACTCTGGAAAACACCACTTTCACAGTAGAGTTACCACAATGAAGCTATAGCTCTGCCTGCAGAAGACAGAGGTTTCTCAGGGGCTCTTCCAACATTGGAATGAATTGGTTTAGACACCACAACCTGCTCACAGATTTCTGCTTCTTTCACTTCAAGATGTGTTTTGCTTTTGCCAGATAGGGGATTTTAACATAACATTTTTTATGTTATGTTTTGTTATGTTATGTTTTGTTATTTTTTATTGTATGTTATGTTATGTTATGTTATGTTATGTTATGTTTTAACATTTTAACATAAATCTATTCTATTCTATAAATCTAT
>JAWLRI010000898.1:955241-981622 GCA_034781795.1 Crypturellus tataupa | reverse complement strand
GACAGCACAGGCAAAAGCCATGCACATTTTTTTCCTCTATTTACTCAATATGCTATTTCTAACATCAAGGAAAAACAATTCTGTGCACAGGTCTAACAAATGAAATAAATGCACACACCGTGTTCCTAAAAGAGGCTACTTGCCTTTTTTTGTACTTACGGTGTACATTGAAGCTTGATATGTCAGTTTAAAAAGAAAATCAGAATTCAGAAAAATAATAATAAAAAAAAAATGAAAAAGTTATGTGTTTTCTAATGCCAGTTCCACCAGAAGAAACAGGGTTTTTTTTTTCCCAGTTATTCTGCATTTAGATTCCTGAATACTTTTAGCTCTTTATATGTAATTTTCTGTTCATATGCTTTCTTTTACCTCTTTGTAGAATACTCTCCTTTTCTTCCCTGTCTAAATCTCAGTTTTTGACTGACATAATTGGCTTTATCTGTAATTTTTGAAAGCATTGAGATGCATTTTTCTAAGTGGACTTAGAATCCAAGTCACATTAGGAGCCACAGATTCTAAGAGTTCTTAAGTGCAGAAGTAGTTTTTGAAAATGGAACTTAAACTCCTAAATCGAGTAGCTGCTTTTGAAAATCCCCTCCTTTATGCAATGTGTGCAAGCTAGGGAGGAAACCAAGAGAGTTCTCTATTGCTTCAGGTCCCACAATGTGTTATGCACAATTACCATTCAGAATGTATATATATTAGGACAATATGTATTTCACATATAATACTTATTAATGACATTTTTGAGCAGAGTTAGAATTTGCTAAAAAGAATGCAGTTAGGAACAGAAGCTACATTATAACATAAAAAGAGAGGTTAGAAATAAAATTTTGTCTTCTCCGCCAGACTAGATTATGAAGTCTCCAGAAAGCATCTATGGATTTGCAATGATATCCTTCTCCAACTGATGCCGATGACAAGCTTCCCAGTTTCTTTTAAGTTATGGTTACTTCATAATTTCACTCATATTTCAGAAAGAAAATGTTTCTCTCTCCAAAATATTCAATATAATTCAAATAATTCCTGCAGCAGGGCAGGTTATCTTTCACAGATTAAGTGAAAGTAGGCCCTAGTTTATATATTAGGACTGTCGAAGGTAATTAAAATATGAACAGCTATGATTTTAATATTTTATGCCTTATGAACTGTTTATTGTACCTAAGGGAAATATGCAGTCCAGCTGGATTGGATTTCAAAAATATTTAAGTAGGTACCTCAGCACAATTAGCCCCATTAAAATCTGTAAAGTTATATTTTTCTGACTACAGTGAACGAAATTTAGTCCTTGAATGAATAACTTATTTTAAAACATTCTGAAAATGAGATACCTTGGAGGTAAAGTCTTGGTGGATACAGGATTGTCACTGCTAGTATTGCTCATGAGAAGCAGAAAGAATTTTGCTAGATCAGGAATTACATCTGTCTCAGGAATAGGCATTGGCTAGCAATGGGAATGACAAATTATTTTTCAGGGTAGAAGGCTGAATCTTAAATGGATCTTCAATAACATGCTAATTTAGGTCTAGTATCTTGCCTGTGGAATTAATTTTCTAACTGCCAATATCAGCTGGCCATGCAACTGCTTCTCAAAATTTCAAGGTGACCTTTGTAGGACCATAAAAGTCATTTTAGCTGCATGAATAATAATGTTGGTTCATTCAGAGACCTCTGCTTTGATCTTGGAGTACGTTGCTCCCAGTAAGTTTATCAAGTACATGAACTACTAAGTGGCCCTGTCAAGTATCCTTATTCACAACCTCCAAGAAAACAAAGTTCTGAGATGCTAATGAGATTTAGTGTTGTTTTTACACTGGAGATGAGTGAGTGTCACATACAAAATCTTTATTTGCTAAGTAGGTCATAGATAGTTCAATGAAAAAAGGGAAGGGGAAAAGGGAGGGAAAGGAGAAGGAGAGGAGATAGGAAGGGAAGTGAAGTGAAGGGGGAAGGAGGTAGAAAGGGAAGAGGGGAGGGTGAATGGAAGGAGAAGGCAAAGCAAAAAGGAAGAAGTGGAAGTAAAAGGAGTATTTTGGTGTAAAGTGCTGAATGAGAAGGCACTTTGGGTATTAAACTGCTCGTTGCTGGTTGTTTGTGACCATACTTAGAAAGTTGGGTATCTAATCCTCCTCTCTAATGGTAGCAAGCTGCAGGACAAAATACTGGCTCATTGAACTAAAGATAATATGATCTTGACCAAGAAAATCTTTTCCAGGACTCATCAGAGAGCCAATATCAACTTTATTAAACCTTAGAGTATATATAAGAGGTTCAAGTGGAGTCCAAAGTGCAACTGGTTGCCAAGCTGCAAGAAACCTGCCAGTTAAGGGTCAGAAAGATACCTCTGTCTATACCCTCAGTAGTAAATTGACTTAGTAGTAAACAGGGAATATTCTGCAGCCATCAAAACACGTTTATGAATAACCTTCCCCCTAGAGACTGCAACAAGGCTGCTTTGAGAGATAACACACTAAGGAATGAAGCATCTTTTTGAGCCCCATTAGGCAAGGCATCTTCACATGGCTTTTCACAACCTGCTCTGCCTGAAGGCACGATGTTGCACTTTGCTGAGGTGATAAAATGAGCTGAGTGTAAAACTAAAGATAATATACAGATTAGATCAAAACTAGTACTAAAATTAAAAAGACTGTTTAAATTATTTGGTAGGATTTGTTACAACATCTTTTAATGAATCTAATAATTAAATCTCAGAAAAAAAAAAAAAAAAAAAAAAAGCCTGCAAGCCAAAATAAAAAATGTTTCTAGACTTTGGGGACCCAGACTGAAATATGTTCTGATTATTTTACAAGTTGTTCCCCAAACTGTGGCTCCACAGGCTTCATTTAGCAGCACATACATAACCTGACAGAAAAAACAGATGTGAGAACAGAAAAAAAAATGCAAAAATGCATTAATTTGTGATATCCCTTAAAAAGACTTTCCTCAAAACTAATCCAAAATCAGTGAAGAATAGTGCAGTGGTTTCATATGTATAGTCATTATCTCAGGGGAAAAAAATCTGTTATTCAATATATGTAATACTAAAATAACACAGAATAAATGTACATGTTAAAATTGGTTATATGTGTACTTCCCCCAAGAACTTGCATCCCTGTCACTTGTTATGATACGCTTTGCTGCAAAGGGGCAAATAACTCAAAACAATACTTCTTATAGTATTCCTCTCCATCTCGGGGATCAGTCTACTCAGGCAGAGAAAATTCAATAATATATAGGTTTGGCTGAACTGCTTCAGAGACAAGAGAAGCACCCCAAATCCATTTTCAATTACGTGACAGAACTTATCACAAAGGACTGCTGGACTTCCCGTAAGCTTCCTCCAGATGTCATTTAGTCTGCATGACAGCATAGTGACTCTGCAACTATAGCCTATTTTATTCTTTTCAGGGATTTACCTTCAGAAGTCTTTAAAGACTTTCTTTAACCTTTTTTTTTTTTTTTTTAATTAAGAAAGGTTTTTCAAGCTAGAGGGCTGATTTTTTTTTTCCCCAACAATTGCTCTGCAGTCCTGAATGGGGAACTAGGCTAGACCTACTGCTTCAATTAGCTTAATTGACGGAGGCTGGACTGTGTGGATTTTCTCAGTCAAATCCAATGAAAGGTGTATTCAGTTTATAGAATTTTCACACTGCAGAATTTAAGTTTGAGAATGAGGAGGTTATAATTTTCTTCTCAGCTCTGCAGCTGATCCATAATGGGATGTTAGCCGAATCATTTCACTTCAGGGCTCAGGCAAAAAAACCTCTACTGAACTTTGATGATTTAGGAAGTCATTGGCCTCAGCTGACTCTCCCCAGCAGTATACACGCAAGGCTACCACAGAGTTTGCTGATACATCATCCATGCTGGTTCCTGGTGAGATATGTTAGGTGCAATGAAGATTAGTTTGTGCTGGTGCTCAGCTGTACCCTCAAGTGACAGATGAGGGGGTTGCTCTACAACAGTGCCCTGCCAAGAGTGTCTGCTTCGAGATCTGGAAAGAGAGCTGGCTGCGTGTAGTGTAGTCCTGGGCCTTCCTCACAAGGTTCAGGGGAAGGATTTGCTGTCCTGTAAAATCCTGTTTTCTATTAATAGCTTTCCTTGTAAAATGATGTTGGTTCTACGGATGAAAAGTGGCATATAAAGTGCTAATTACGTATTTTTGTTAAATCAATACTTAATTTCCATTGGTGTTTTTTCTTTCTTCTTCTTTAAAGATTCAAAAATGTTTTTAGCTTAAAAGGAAACTTTAATAGTTACACATTAATATTTTAAAACAATTAGATTTCATTGATTTTTTTTTTCTTTTGAGTCTGAATTTTTTTATTGACTTCTGTAGGAATTACTCTTTTGCATTGATTTTACAACACACCCGTATGTAACTTAAATATTTTGTGCATGAGATATATTAAAAAAAACAGACTCACAAGTTTTAAATGCCTCCCTATTTTTGTCTTGTTAGTGAGACTATTAAAAGAACTCAAAGCCTTTCAGTCTCCCATGCTGTGTTTTATTAAAGTACAAAATAATAAGCTAGGACAGAATAACTCTTTTATGCAGGGAAAGGATTTGAAAGCACTGGCTGAGACAGATAAAGGAAAATCTGAAAAAAATAACTCCCCCTTTCACAAAATATCCTTGCAAGTAGGGTCATTTGGTCCTTTCAGTCCAAAAAGCTGTACTGTCTGGCCATGACCTAGGTATTAATATACAGTCTTCCACTCAGTTTCCTGTTCTTGTGGTACTTTTAACAGAATATATAATGCACAGTGCTGATACCATAAGCTGAAAACAAATAAATTATATTGATCTGTTGTCTGTCACAGTGTCATTATTTTAACATCACTCACTGCTCAGGGTTAGATGAAACTTTCAGGATCAGTTCAGGATTAGCTGTGCTGGAGAAGAATTGCAACTTGCAGGTGTCTTCTAGGACAGGATTCCTTTACCTACCTTGAAAAACATGTGCATCAATTTTCCTTTGAGTTAATCAGCTTACACAACTCTCTTTTAAGACATGGGTCGGTCAGTCTCCTATTTTTTTTTTCTTTTGAATTATATTTGGAAGAAAACGCCTCCAGGCGAACTGCAGTAATTTCTTGTTTCTAATCTTGTTTATACTTGTGATGCAAGAAAATGTTGATGACACTTCCTTGACGAGCTTTGTCACCCTGCTTGACCAGCCAGAGTCAGGACTACCTAATTTCCTCTGATAGGTCTTTGCTTTCCATGTGAAAAAAGATGTCATCGATATTTCCCAGCAGTTATATCATCTGGAGATGCTGCCCTATACAGGAGAAGCCATTGAATACATCTAAGCCTTTACAACCCGTATCCTGAAGCACTGAAAACATCATGAAGTGTGAAATTAGCAAGTTTTCACTCAATCAGTATTATATTTGATCAGAAGAAAATATTTGGAAATAAGTAAGTTTCTATTGTGGAAGTTTCCACCTTATTTTGTTTTGGAATAAGAATTGGGACTTACTGCTATCAAATTAATGAAAAAGGAGTTTCCATTTTTCTTTTCTAAATTCCATTTCATCGCCTTTGAGTCATTCTTCCCTTTGAGATATTAAGAAAAGATGCTGGTGGACTTGCTCTTCAAAATTAATACTAATCTTCCTAATTAAATGAGCCCAGTGCAGATTCAAATTTCTTGTGGAATTTGAAACCTATTTGTCTTTTACATATTAATTCTAAATATTATATTAATCTTATCATAGACTCTTCAGATATATCTAAAGATATCTAGATATCTAAGCAGATATCTGGAGGATAAATCTGTAGATGCATATCTATGTAGAGTCTATGACAGACTGGTAAACCAAAAGTGATGGATCATTGTGCTAAACATTGTAGAGCACGGAACAAAACAAAACAAAAAACTACTGACTCTCCCTTAAAATGGTTCCAAGTAAGCATAAGACCAGAGGAAACAGATGGAGGAGGAGTACAAAAATAAACCATGACATAAGTTTTTTCCACAGGATTAGGAATGTTATCTACACCAGCATACCAGTCTAAATATTAAATATTTAGTTACTAAGGCAAAAAAGATATTAAATAACATTGTATATCATTGTAGATGTTATGAGAAGTTATCTAAAGCATGGGTTTAGAAAAAAAATCTGGATCAAAGTCCTTATTTTCCAATTTAAAGGAAATGGTGGGGAGAGACTTACATCTTTGACTGCAAAGGTACCTGCAAAGGGCCTTGCAGCTAAAGGCCTACAGCTTATATTTGCTACAAAACAGAAAAGAAAAGATCATGATGGGTTACAGGGTTAGTGAAGTAGGCTAGGAACTTACCAGAGTATCAAACCTCATGGGAAAAGTGCCGTGCCTTTCAGGCATCTTCTGGGAGTTTCTCACTAACTCCCAGAAAGAAACTCTGGGAGTTTCTCACTAAAAAAGTTTCTCACTTTTTTTTTTTTTTTTTTTTTTTTAACTAAGCATAAATATTTTTTTTTAAAGTATGTCCAGCCTCTGCAAAGAATCTGAGCATGTTTAAATCCATTTTTTATTACCAGTAGTTCCTACCAACACTCAAGATAAATGGAGCAAATCCCAGCAAAAAGATACACACACAGTCCTTCTGATTCCTATTTCATTTGTTTCTGTAGGCTCTATTAGCTATAAAAAATACCCTTATAGAGTTAATTGTGAGCTTTTTTTTCAGTTCACATTGTCTTTGCTGAAATATCTATGTCTACAAACTTAAGGGTAGACCTGGATCAAGTAATTTCGGAAGAAGTCTCCAGGTCCTGTGACTCAGTATTTGGCTGCAGAACAAGGGAGGAGCGGAGAAAAATGGTGAGGAGAAACCATTGAGCCCTGTATGAGATACTACAGGCTAGGGGAGAAAAGGCTGAAAGCAAGTATTAATAAATGACAGCAAGTGCTTTGCAGAGAGTGATTTTTAAAAGGCTAAACAAAGAAGGATACCCAGAAATGAAGCAAGGGATATCATTCATACCAATACAATAGACGGTAGCTTGAGGAGAGAGGTAAAACCTTTATAAAATCTAATGATGTGTAAATACCACCTACATTAATTATGCTGCAGTATTGAATGTGAAAAATCTAAAGCCAGGAGCTAGAATAATTAATCTGTCCTTGTGATTGCCTTGGAAGGGAGCGAAAGAAACTGTTCATGAAAGTACAAACTAAAGTAACAAATGAAAAAAGAGAAAGTTTATTGTGCTCAGGGCTGCATTTTAGGGAACAGAGAGTTTCTCAGGATTGTTTGGTAAAAGCCTACAGAAGAGAAACACTGTCCTTTCATTTTCTTTCAAAGGAGCTGAGTCATTTCATCCTGAAATGCTCCACGTAGAGCAGGCCATTTCATCTGTGAGAGAGGTCTGACAGTTGAGCTCCACACAGGCCAAAACAGCCTCTTGTTTTTCCAACATGCCATGAAGAATGAGGTATATTAAATACAAATAGAAACAGCAGCATCTATTTCACTGCTCATCTAGAAAGCTGCATTGTTATAATGTATTTTTTTTTTTCATGCAAGGTCTTTTAAACTGTCTGACATAATGACATTTCAGCTTAGACTCAGCTGTTTACAGTCTATCTTCCTGTTCTAAATTTTCAGAAAATTGGGACCAGTTGCCTTAGAGATGGAGGAGCTATTAGTAGGAATTAATATAATGTTTCTAAGGGTCAAAGGAAAATTCACTCAGTTATTCAGAAGCATGTATGAATGAGGTACCACGATGACAGAGGTGTGCTGATTGCCCTGGTCATGATGAAAGAGAGAAACAAGCCCCGGTTGCTAAAGCTGTCATTTTGTCAAACTCACATCATTTTGTAACATCATTGCAACTGGTGATAAGGAGTGGCTCTGCTTTAAATTGGAAAACTGTTCACTGACTCGCTCTTTCACTGAATGTGATATCTGTTTGTTTCCAAGTGTAGCTGCTCTGGGAATATAAAAGTAAAAATATAAAAATGTGTAAGTATGGATATACATTTCCACGTTGGTAAAGGGTTGTTCTTGCTTTTTTTTTCTTTCATGTAAGCCATAAAAGTATGCATGACATCTTTATTCCTTCTGCACTCTGTTGATACCCCTTTCTATAGACAGCTTTATAAAACATGTTTTAAAGATCAGGTGTACTGTGAACCCTTTGGGAAATATGTCTGGATTCAGGGAGATGTTGTAGTATGCTAGTTCTTGTTACATGAAGGGAAGTCATTCTTATTTTTGTCTTATTGGGGACAACATTTTCTGATAAAGCACTTTCTAAACAAACAACTCTGAGGGAAGCTGTCTTTCTTCTGGGGGAGAGGGTTTGAGATTTCTTGCAGTCCTCCCAGAAAAAAAAATATATAGACTTTTAAATCATGAATTTAATAAATTGAAAATTAAATATTGATTAGCTGTGAGATCGGATGGAAGCAAACAATGAAGGTTAGCGTAGGTAGGCAGCAAGCTGCCAATGCCACTTTCTAACGCGTTAACACAATTACTTTCTGGACATGGCAGGAACATAGGGAATCAGGTGCAGAATAGCAGACACTGGTATCAGTTTGCAGGGGAGAGTTTTAGAAAAAGTGTAAGGTTACTGAACATTAGGAATATATGGTAGGCAAACATACAAAATATACAATACCTTCCTCTGCATGAAGTGTCTTTAATTATGTATTATGCAGAGTTTATTTTCTTCCTTTATTACTTTGCTGATATATGTCTTCTTTTTATTTTACTGAGCATTTACCTCTATGAGGATATTTTGATTTAAATAAACTATAAATATCCAGGAGAATCTGTCTGTATTTATATAATATACAACTGTGCAAGCTATTCATACTACAGGACACGTATTAAATATCGATCACAAAAATAAATTATAGTCTTTCACATGAATTTCCTCACCCTAAAATGATCATCATCTTGATCAAAAGTCTCCTGACATTTATGGAAGGTTCCCATGTCTCTTGCTTGGTAGCCACTATCTTTGACGAGGGTCTTTGATGAGCCATTCCACCTTCAAAACATGCATTTGAGACATCTCTGTATGATTTGGTTATGAAGTTTTATTCATCTTAGGTCATATCTCAGATGTTTATACAGATATTACATTAACCTCGAGGTGAAAAATTTATGACAGAAGTGGAACACTAAATATTGAGAAAAACCTCAGTAATTCATGTTCCTCAGCTGCAGTCATAATACATCTAAATGTTACTTCTCCTGCTAGCTTTCAAAGCTGGTGCTGAGAAACCATGCAATTTAGAAACTATTTCCCAGAAATCTAGGAGAAACCTCAGAGTTACTGCACACAGAGAAGGATGATACATTCCAAATGTATCTAACGTCTTTAATTGCACACCCTTGGTCAAACATGGGTATGACAGTCTTTTAAGCTTAAAATGCAGTATTTATGCACAAGCCTGAGGGACAAGACAAAGTGTGTAAGTCTATTATTTCTGTAGTATATTCTCCTCACACAATAATCTTTGATCTAGAGTTCAGTTTTCCTGACAGAATTTGTATGTAAACACTATGAGTTTGTTTTCAAATACATTCTGAAAAAAGTTATATTATTTTGTGCTCTTCCCTGAAAAATATGATCATTTGCCTACCCTCCTCAAACTATTTTATTATATTCACAGAATAATTTTGGATGATCGATGTGGAATGATGGTTACTCTCATACTCTCATACAAATCCCTGATTTGGTTCCTTATGAGAAATCTTGCTTCATATATTTCCTCTGTCAAAAAGAATATGAACCCACCTCTGTTACCTTACAGAACATCCAACAGGAGAGACTAAGGGAATTGCTCCTCCTCTTTTGCAAATCATCTAATCTGATGGATAGGAGGCTATCCAGAAACTGACTGCCCTTAATCCTAAACCCTTTCATACTTAGAGCTGAGAGATATGTGAATTTTAACATGGTAATGACAGAGTCATGAAGCTCTGGCCTATGCATTCCTTATTCTTGAGCTGTTCCACCTTGCCTGGAGTAATTAAATATTAATTCATCGAGAGAGAGAAAGAGAATCAAAAGAGCACTGCAGGGTGCCTCACCAAGGGATTTAAGTGAAGAGATAGCAAGAGGGAACATTTAGCTTCCAGTCACTGATCAAAATAGCTTGTAAATATTTTAGAAAAAAATATTTACCAGCTTGAGAGTAAAAGATGGAGAGTTAACTGCTCAGCTCAGCAGATTCTTAAGAAGCTGGGGCATAGCTCTTGGAAAGTCACGTCCCCTGAGGCTGAGGAGAAAGTTCAGTTTGAGTTTCGTTCGTAACTGCAAGTGAAAGTCCTTGAGTGAAAAGCGAAGGGTTGTTTCTTCTCCCTTCTAATTTTGTAGGGGGTGGCTAAGCTTGTATCTTTGTTTATAATGTTTTATTTTTGCCAAAGTTACTGAAATGAAATTAAAATTGATTTTAGAATCATTTAAACACATGTCCCAGTTTTTCTTTTTTTCTCCACTTTTTCTTCAGTTTAAGAAGGAAAAAAAGAATGTCTTTCGCTTATCTGATTAGATATTTCTTTTCAGTTTTCAGGTTCAGCCATCTTATTAGAAAAGTAATTATTCACACAGACCAAATGCATTATTGTTTTTGCTCCTTCAACTATGACAATTATTTCTCAATGTCCTCGTGTAGCTAGGCTTCTAGTGCAGCTCATGCTACTGAAACTAAAACTAAAGAAATAAAACAATGTTCCTGTTGATTTTTTTGCCCACAACTTATTAAAGGGATAAAGTGATTTAAGTAACATTTCTCTCAGGCTTCCAAATGATTTATTACTGCACTTAAGACAGTGATTTGGACAAAGCTGAACAATTGTGGGAATGAGCAGAACGTTTACATGGCATTCAGATAGAGGAATACTTCAGCTAGTTAGGATATCAGCTGATATCTTAATTCATTCCTGCAATACATCTGTGCACTGCTTACCTCAGGCCCTCTGAATTAAACGGACAGTATGCAATGTATTTTTTAGAAATCCAGCCAAAATCCCTTCTTGGGTCAGCACCTGTGAAAAGCATAAATAAGACAATTAAACAGCTGCAGCTCATTGAGAAAATATTCATCTGAGGATGGTCAAAGCCATCAAGGCTTATCTAGACTTTATAGTTAAACCTTCCACCCCGTATCACATCTGCTATACAGTAGTCAATCCATTCTTTGCTAGCTACATCTGTTTTCTATTGTAGGCCAACCCAGGGCAAAAGGATGACAATGACTGGCACAAGTAACTTCCAATGCTAATATATATTATAATCTTTTGAATTCATATATGGAAACCTATTGTGGAGATGCAGTTGAGATTTTTTCCCAGATTTCTTAAAACAAGTTTCTTTCTTAAAACAAGGTTATATTTCTATTTGTTTGTACAGAAGAGAGTACTATTGATCACAGCCTTAGATGAGATCTCTGAACATAGCGTTTCTGTCATAATACTTCCGTAGTATGAGAAAAAATAGTAGTATTAAACTAATTAAACCTATAACATTGTCTTTGATCAGTAAATGCTGAATTAGTTTGATGGCTTTCATGCAACACACCTATTCCACTAACTGTAGAAATTTCATATAAGAAGTATTTTTCAGGTACATAAACATCTACTCAGCCTGATGCTCAGCAATAAAGGCAATATAGTCTAAGTAACCTTTAGAGATAACAAGACTTGCCTTTTTTTTTTTCTCATCAGGGAATACAACACTCACTGGGGAAAGTGATAGAACATACCCCAGCCATTAAAAAATGTTGAAAATTCTATCACTGCTGAGTTTTGGTGTATAGAGGATGATCAAAGTCAAAACGTATAGCAGAGATGAGGCATTCCCTTACCATAATCTGTGTACCACAAGACAGTTTTTCTCCAGTTGCATAAAACTATGCCAAAAGCTCCTTCTCTCAGATTTTTTTTTTAATGGTAGCAACTTTTCAAATAACTCATCATATCCGATAGCATAAACCATATAGTAAAAAGTTCATTACTTTATTGTAATCTTGAAGGCATATATTGCAAAGCGATTAAATGCACTTATAAACAAAAAAATAAATGCTTGCCTCAGTGACTGATTTAGAAATCAAAAGAAGCATACAAAATTACATCTTTCACAAAATGACAGAGACAGTTTTAAGATCAAAATATCAAAAGATATTTTATACTTCTAGCTTTTCAGAAGACTTGCAGGATTCCAAATAAATAACAACATGCAAAGACTCATCTAACCTTACGGTATATATATATCATTAGTTCCACATACTTCTCTCTTTGGCATTATGTCATTTCACATTAGTTGAATGATGGGTAAAATTTTAATATTGGTTTGCATTTGCTCATGTACATTAGTTTTAGCATCCAAGTGATCTCAAAAATATCAGTGGATTACTATATAGGGCAAAATATACTATTGCATTAAAATCTTTTTTTTTCATTCTACAAGTGGTTTTCATACCAAGACAGCTACTTGGACAACTAAGAGGTCTTCTACTAGAATAACAAAATCAGAGAAACACAGAAAAGTCAGCTTTGTTTTGCATAGTAAGCCATATCATTTTCCAGAGGAAATAGATATATTAGGTGAGAATTTGATCCCAGAAGATTACCTTGTATCATGAAAAACTTTCTGATTTAATGAAAAGTAGCAATGATTTAAGATTGTCAACATAAGCTAGTAAAAACAACATCACAATGTCAAAAGGACAGTGAAAATAAACAAAATATAATGTATAAGGTTGATGTTAAGGTAAAATTGCATGGAAAGAATATTAATAAGATAGAAAAACACTTTCTTTTGTCATATACAGAAAGAAACCAGAGGAGATATCCATTAAAAGAGATTTATGAACATGGGATACAGGTGCATATGTTGCATCAACATTCCAGACAGCAGTAGATAGTGAGTGCTCTATTTAACCACTGGTGTTCAAAATCACCAAGATACTATTTAAAAAGTGATAGCAATATTAGCAGCAACTCATCATTTGCTGATGAGTGAGATTATGGCCAGTTTGGCTTGATCAAAGTTTCCTCAGGAGCTAAAATTTTGTGCCTTCCACCAAACAGAGTGGGAAGGATTCTACTAAGCATTTTAATCTTTATCTGTCTTTGAATTTGTCTTTAACAAGTTGCTTTCTTTCCCCACATTCACATTTTTGTCTAGCAACTTAGAGAGTTTTCACATCAAGAGTTAGGTAATGTTTGGAAATAGATGATCCAGTTTGCTAACCATGACTGTCTAGTGATTGCGCTGACCCTGTAAAACCAACGATTCTCGCATTACAAGGGCCTTCTTCTTTCACAACTAACTTTTACTTTCATCTGCATGGTTTCTTGCCTCCATTATCCTACCCAGGCATAAGTATCACACAGATAGATAGACATTTCTTTCCAGTATACTGATACTGTTGAGCAAATTCTGCACAAATATTATCATTCTGTCACTGAAATGTTTAATGATTAGTTGCTGTTATGTTGCCTTTCATAAAAAGGAATAAATAGTACTGACAGAATTTTATCAAAATAAATTTTAAAATTTACTGGACACTAATTCTGAAATAACTTGGGACACGGAGGTAGCTTTTTTTAGTGTTAGAAATGTAGGTTGCTCAGCAGTAGAATTACACTTCTCAGAGGAGTTAAATTTATCCCATTCACTCGCCTATGTTGCCTCCTTTGATTAAAGGCACAGAGAGTGCACATTATAGAACATCAGTTTTATAACTTTTTAATGTTATTTTTTGCAAATTTAGATTGTCATTTAGTCATTATATTAATTTTTGTCCTTTTCCATGTAGGAGTTGTAATATGAAGTTTACATGTGGAAGTATATTAGCTCTCTGCCTAATGTCATTAGGTCCATTAAATGCCAAGATTTTTAGAACTTTTTTTTTAGAACTTTTAGAACTGAGAAATAGATGCCAGAGATACCTGATCTCTGATCCCTGTAACTTTTAAATACCCCAGGCAAAAGATTACATTAAGCATAAATATGTTAATGCTTATGGTATTTACATGAAACAAAAAATTGTTAAACATAAAATGATGAAATATAAAATGCTTAGAGAGAGCTGAGCAACCAAAGTAGCCAGTATGCTGAATGGACCTATCGTTATGGCTAATTCTAGGAGGAATAGCCTCACAAGTAGTGTTTTGTTAAATCTTACGCAGGCCTTAGGTCTTGCTTGGTGTTTCAGAAAGACATTTCCTCCTCCTCCCTAATGTCCTTTATTAGGATGTTAAACTCAATATTGAAAACTGATGTTTATGGCGTTATATCAAGGAAGAGCTGAGTGCACTTCAAATCACAATTGCCATGTCACAAATATGCCAGGAGGTGGGTGATGAGGTCCTTTTCCCACTTTTTATATGATGCCTCAGCAGTGAGCCACAGAAGTGATCTAACCACCACTAAATTATTTATTTGGTGATTGGGATTAAAGGTAGATATTCCCAGACATTCCAATGCTTATCCTGAAGACTTTCAGTTTTGAGGGATGGAACTCAAGCTGAATTGGGACAAATTAAAACTAAGAGAAAGAAAGACAAAGAAAAAAAAAGTATTTAATACAAAAAACATAACCAACCCTGAAAACAAAAATTGAAGCCTAAAAGTTTTCTTTTATTTTTATCTTAGTGTTTAACATTTAAATAATCTCTTTCCATTTCCTTTCCTTTTTTCTCTTCTCCTTCTCTTTCCATCTTTCTCCCATCAATAGACTTACTAAACTACTGAATAAAAAGTTTTGACCCTTAAAAGATAGAAGTGGCTGTTTTATGTGATCTCATACAGTGGATTTTTTCAGGGAATGCTGCCTACATCCAGGCAGGTCTTCAGGGAAGTCAAAAGAACACCTACCACCACCTAGAGGAATTCAGTTTTGAGAAGCAGTTCTGGACAAGAGCAGAGAAACAACTTCGGGTGCCTAGGAAATTCAAAAATCAGAAAAGTCCGTAGAGCTTACATGCCTGCAAGATATGTAGCATCCGAGGAAGCTAGATGCAGAAGATGGTTTTAACTGCTTAAATACTACCTAAGTTTAATTCTGTGCTACAATGCTGTAGGAGATAGATGAGATTAGTATACCATTTTTTTAATGACAACCTACTAGATCTGTCCATGCAGATAACTAAAAAACAATGTGCCCCTGGTATATCAAGACCTCTCTGTGCAGGCAGTCTGCCCTTCACATTCATTATTATATCATTATTCATGATAACGCAATTATTTTTAATGTCTTCAGAATTCAGTGTATAATAAATAAATAAATAAACAAATATTCAGATACATGATTAAAGTCTTAATATATCTACTTCCACAGTCCCTAGGAAGTGTCCAATTTCACTGCTTAACTACTTAATCCTGCATTTCAAAGTAATTCAGTTTACAACTCAGTTTTAAATACTGATGTCGCCAACCACCATCCTGTATCACAGACACCTGACAGAGAATTCTGATACAGCAGAACTTCAAAAACATGAGAAATCAGTCTGGTCCCTGTAAGATTCTGCGGCTATTCTGAATCAGGATTCTTCTTCCATATAGGTTAGAAGGCCTGCAAAACTGCTGTTCTTCACAGTACTTAGCAGTTGGAATCTCTCTTGAAATTTTGCAAGCAAAAGGGCAACACAGGCAGGAAGGCTGGAAATCAACAAAATTTTCGAGGAAATTTGGAGCAGAAAATGTACTTCTGCTGGTCCCTAAAACAGCTTTATGTGTAGCTGCTGCCCTTCTTGCCCATCACGACATTTAGAGTATGTTTGCTCCCTGAAATCTATAACCTCTTCAAGCTTCAGAAACTTTGTTATGTTTTATTTCTGCAACTGAGATGAAAGAAAAGTGTCAAGGAAATTTGCAGCTCTTTGTCAGAGTAATACAATGCATTCTGAGACAAACTATATCTTTTATTTTTCTATAGCTTGTGTCTGGGCCTGTGTCTGCATGGATACATGTGTATACACAAATGTCTTTTACATGTTTGTTTCTTAGTAAGGCCTAAAGATACCTAAAGATGAGAGTTGGTTTCTGACAGTAGGCTGTATAATATTAAAGAAGAAATAAAAATACACATGGAAAAGGAAAAGGAGGAGGGAAAATCAGATCTTTCCTTTTACAAAGTCAGAGACTATATTCAGGGAAATATGTCTTCCTAAGCAAATTAGGATGTTTCAAAGAGATATGAGAAGAGGAAAAGAGATGAGTGAAGTAAATTATGGAGATCATAAGAAGAGGGGGAATCTGATTAGAGAGGCTATATGAATGAAGTCAGTAGTGAAATGTTCTGAGAGGTTCAACAAAGTTACAAGTTTAATAACGGATTTAGCATCAAAGTTTTGAATGATGATAAACCAAGAAGAACTAGGACAAACAAAGGAACAGCATGTCCTTCAAGCATCATGAATTTTGCGGTTTTATGATATATGTGAGTTTTTCAAGAGATGCAAATGCAGGGTCTAAGCGAAATATAAAAAATGTGTATTCTGATATCGCTGATTTCCAGGGACCTCTGTCCCTGGAAAGGTGGTGGAGCAGCTCTTCCTAGAGACCATCTCTAGGCATGTGAAGGAAAAAGGGTGATCAGGAGTAGTCAGTGTGGATTCAGCAAGGGGAAGTCATGTTTGACCAACTTGATAGCCTCCTATGACAGTTTGACTGGCCGGATGGGTGGATGGATGAGGGGGAGAGCTGTAGATATTGTCTAACTTGACTTCAGCAAGGATTTCAACACAGTCTCCCATAACATCCACATAGGAAGTGTGGACTGGATGAGTGGACAGTGAAGTGGATTGAGGGCTGGCTGGATGGCAGAGCCCAGAGGGTGGTGATAAATGGGGCTGAGTCTGGTAGGAGGCCTCTGATCAGTGATGTTCTGAAGGGGTCAGTACTGGGCCCGGTGCTCCTCAACTTGTTCATCAGTGACTTGGACGAGGGCACAGAGTACACCTTCAGCCAGTTTGCAGATCACACCAAACTGGCAGGAGTGGCCGAAGCTCCCGAGGGCTGTGCTGCCATTCAGAGGGACCTAGATAGGATGGAGAGTTGGGCAGAGAGGAACCTCCCGAGGTTCAACAAGGACAAGGGCAGGGTCCTGCACCTGGGGAGGAATAACTCCAGGTACTAGGACAGATAAGGGGTTGACCTCTGGAAAGCAGCTCCATAGAGAGGGATTTAGGAGTCCTGGTTGACAACAGGTTAACCATGAGTCAGCAATGTGCCCTCGTGGCCGAGAAGGCCAATGGGCTCCTGGCTGCACCAGGAGGAGCGTTGCCAGCAGGTCGAGGGAGGGGATCCTGCCCCTCTACTCAGCTCTGGTGAGGCCTCATCTGGTGTATTGGGTGCAGTTCTGGGCTCCCCAGGACAAGAGGGATGTGGAGCTTCTGGAGAGGGTCTAGTGAGGGCCCCAAAGATGATTAAGGGACTGGAGCATTTGTCAGATGAAAGACTAAGCAAGCTGGACCTGTTTAGCCTGGAGAGGAGAAGATTGAAAGGAGATCTTATATCTAAGGGAGAGTGTAAAGAGGATGGAACTAATCTCTTCTCGGTGGTGGTTACATATAAAATATCTATTTTTGAAGTCAAAAATAGCAAGAACAGTTCTATTGGCTCTGCAGTGGTTCAAACTCGAGGATATTCAATTACATAGTGACAGCTGATTATTAGATTAGATATGTCCAGTACAAAACTAAAGGTGAAAGGGGTTCTCACGGAAACAGAAATGCTTGACAGCAATTTTGCTGCTAATTATTTTTCCAGAGTTATTATTTTTTATCTGTCTCAAAAGAAGGTGCTGTGTATTATGGGAGGAATTATAAGATTAACATCATTTATTATCTACTGAGAAATGAGCTCCCCTTTTTCCAAGAAAAGCCAATTATAGAAAAGGTTACTTCCATTCACTCAAATTGAAAGAGAGTTCTGAAAAGATCGGCTAGATTTTATACCAGGGAGTCGTACAAGCTAAATAACATCAGAGAGAAGGGAATAGCTATATTGCTTTGCACTTTAACCAGAATAAATAAATAAATAAATAAATTTTTAAAAAGAAGCAGCAGGAGGTTAAAGCACTCTACCCTTTTCTATCTCAGAGAATGTAGCAAATATGGACCATCTAAATCTTGACTAATGTGGCACAACTACAGAGATTCAAAAAGATCTCATCTTAATAAATACACCAATTTTCCAAGTGCTTTGTGAGCTGCCAAGTAGATATACTGTTTTTTGAGATGAAATTGTATTTTAAGTCACTTCCATTTTAAGCATAAATACAAACTGTCTTTTGACATTTTTTAATCCCTATCAGACTTAGGTTTTACAGAGTATCTGTGGATGCAGTCAGATTGTCGTGGATGGTGTCTCTAACTCTCTTTAAATATATAGTATGGAAACAACACAGCACTCTCATTTCCATAATAATTCACTGTTATTCTGATATTAAAGATAAATGCTTCATGTTATTCCTGAGATAAAAGACATTAAATGTTAGCAATTTCTAAAAAAGTCTTTTACTAATGGATTGCATGACAAGTAGTTCTTCCTGAATTGTCAAATGGGATTAGAGCCATCCCTGGTCAATGTGAAATTATTACTACATTCTCTTTTGTGCTGGAGATCAGAAGGGACAGCAGCCTCCTGCAAAAACTTGCTACTCTGAGAGTCCCACCATTTCAAATTGATTATATTAAACAAATAAACATGGACAGGATTAGATTTAAAAATAGAAAGAAAAAAAATGGAGTGAAACTGAAGTTGAAGTGCCACTTATAGATTTCATGTTTACTTTGCAGAGACATAGCTTCAGTAAATATCTTATGGGTCAATAAGTTGGAGACACCTTCAAAGGCTGTTCACTTCTCCAGACAGTACACAGAGATGATTAGATCCGTGATCATGATGATCCACACAGGGAGCAGGGAGACACTGGCCCCCGTCTGTCAGGACACCCAGATGCAGTGGGACTCAAGTAAGTGCCTGAAACAGGAATCCAAAGTCCCACCTCATGCGTTTGGACATCCATGAATATCTGAGGCTAGGCTGCAGATTAGGTGTCCCACATCGTTTAAGATCAAATTACAAAAGTAGCTGAAGTTTGTGGTTCTTTGTAGCAATGATACTTTATGTTACTCACCAAAGACCTGCAAAGTCAGGTAATGGTAATACAAGTATTGTATTACCAGGAAAATTGATATGTTTGTTCTGTAATGTAACACAGTTGTATTACAAAAGTTCCCTCCAAGTGGTGAATATGTGGATGTTGGATCAAGTTCAGGTAAACACTGGTAACTTATAATGCATTTATGCGTCTCTGACTCACCTTTCTTTTATCTTGTGGTAAAGAGTGATCCTTGGCATTAGCTTTTACCTCCTCTAGAGGTGACTTAAGACCTTTATTAATAAATGAAGATGTTTTTCTTGCGTGCTTTTTTCACTAAATGGAAACTTTTTTTTTGATCTTTTGAAGAAGTTCTGGCTTTAGGAAAATATGTATATCTGCATCAGTCAACAATTAAATTCTGCAAAAATCTAGCTTACCCTAACTGAACGTGTTTCAGAATTCCCTTTCATCTATTCAGTGTTCCACTCTAGCTCCTCATGCACACCTGACATTTGATAATATATGCTTCAATAATTTTGCCCTCCTGTGGGGTCAATGCGGTTCAGGACCCATCCTGGAGGCTTTGAAAATGAAAATTAAAACCCTTTCCTTCACTTGCGATGGCAAAACAAGTTCATTAGTTTACCTTCAAAGTTTATTATCTGCAAAGTACTTGCAGTAACATGCACCTATGCGCTTCATTTTCAAAAGTGCTAAGAGTTGGTTTACTGCACTTCTGAGTCAGCTAGCAAGCAGACTAAGTATAGCCATGAACACTTTTTTCCAAATCATATCTATGTTAAAAAATCCCCAGTACGCATATGACATCAGCTTTCCAAAGAATTTTAACTTGTTTTTTTCAATAGTTATATCATTATCTTATATCACTCATCTGCATTTCTACTTCCAGGTGAATAATGCAGCCTACATCATGCTTGCTTTGACTGTGGCGCCAGCTCTCTCTTTGAAAGGAACAAAAACTTTGCAATCAAGGAAAACAGCAATCCAAATGTTTATTTACCAAGCTACCTGCCTTCTGCTTAGGCATGAACTACTTGAGAATCTCTCTGGCTGGCTGGCTGATGTGGAAACCACTGAACCCAACAGCTGGGAAACATGTTTATGCGTATTGCCATCAAGACTTAACAGAATAAGTGCTTTGAAGGAATGCCATGTGTGGCAGGCTGTTGCTATTGATTTTTTTCAAGTATTTGCAAATCAAAAAAGTTTGAATTTTACGTGAAATATACATTTCATCAAGAAAGTAAAACTATATTAAAATTAAAACAATCATATCAAAGAAGCACGTAGAATTTTTAATGAAAACACTTCATTGAAAATAAAAACAAGAGTGCTGTAATATACAGCAAACATACTTTGCTAATGATGGAACAATTTTAAAATTTCCAACTATGAAATTAAAAAGAAGTGAAAGAGCTTAGGTAATATACCATAAATATCAACAGGATTTGACAAGATATAAAGCAATAAGCCAAGAGAGAATACTTTTGTGAAGATCCTATCTAGTCCTTCTCCCAGTAATAACAATAATAGTAAAACAAAAAAAAAGCAAACAAAGAAAACAAAACAAAAACCCTCCCTACGTTCTAAACAAAGGAATGTTTTTATAGACATAGTTTTGTCCCTATATGGGGAAAAGGAATAAAATTGTAATTTGTATCCTTAACACTGCTACCTCTTCCATGTGGAATGTGATAGTATGATAACATTATATCTCTAATTCATATGAACAGATAAATCATTTTAAATGTAGCCATAATAACAGAATAACAGTGAAGTAATGAAATATATGAAGTCTCCTATGACTTGAGATTGTTGAAATGGCAGAAGAAAAAAATCAGGAAGAGATAAAAATGGACCTACAAAATTATCCTCGTTTTGTGTTATTATGAAAAAAAATGCTATAAGACTCATTATAAAATGATTTTACTAGTCCTAAATTCAAATAAAATATTTAAGCGTGTGGGTTCTTTTTAACCTGCATACTGCTTGCCTGGTAGCAGAGGTATCAGATAATAATCTTCCCTTTACTAGTTCCAGTCCTCTGGAGTTTCTGCTTGGACCACCTGTAGGTCTGGCCTAATGTCAACCAGAATTAGCAAGTTCTGCTGTGTCTGACATATCCACTGTTATGGGAGATGGTGCGAGCTACATGTGAACCCTTAGAAAATACAGACACGTGTCTCTACTCCTTACTTCTTTTTGTCACTACATCAATATGTAGTATTAGAATGAAGAACCTGGTGTTTCCATCATATGCTATGAGAAAAGTAAGCATTATTTTATCGATTACCTGCTGAAGTTTTCCCCAGGAGTTCAAATAGCTCTTCTAAAATTGATATTGCATGGAATTGCAGTGGAAAAAGATAGATATGTGATTCTCTTATTAATTAAAAGACAGAGTGCTTCTAAGTCAAAGTTTTCCCTTGCTCAACTCTTCCACTATTAATTTTGTTGCAGCTATTCCACCAGCATTTCTGAGTAACTGAAATGACAGATACAATTCATTCTAAAGCATGTAAGACTGATGAAAATGAACGATTATAAATGACAACATTGATGTGAGCTTGGCAGATATCATTAATGAATTTAAATGCCTCTTCTATGTAGAGTACATGAACTGCATAATCATCTTGTAAACGAGGAAAATATCCCTTACACTCTAATCTAGAAATGTGCCTTATACTCAATTTTATGAAGCCTAAGTACAGTATTGATAACCTCAGTCCATTGTTCTTGAATACATAAATAGCTAGACTCTTTGTATGGTTTTCAAAATTGTTTAAAAATAGCAGATAGAAGACTAGGGATATTGCAAGAATTACTCATTCTCAGAGTAAGGTTTGGAGACATATTCTAGTGCTGCCATGCTAATTCTTTCATCTTTGTTTACGTCAAGCATCCAGATTGCATGAGGCAGCCTTAAGCAAGGATTTGGTTCATGGTAAGATAGATAAAAGACATCTCTAATGCAGGGAAACTAACAGTAGACGGGTTGCCTGTGCTTTCTTGGCTGAGGTAGCATGACGGATCAGGAGGTAAAATATAATCCAGTTTGGATTATTTTGTTTGGAAGGAGGAAAGCATATGTAAGGGATTCTTTTTCTTTGATCCATGAACTACAGTAATGGTGCCATCTTCCTATAAATGCCTCCCTAGATCTATGCTACAAGCATTATAGCCCCTTTTTTTGTGACACTGAAATGTAGTTTGGCTTGAAGGCCATGATTTTGATGGTTCTCTGTATAACGTTTATAAAATTTACTAATGTTTTTCCAGATTGCAGTCTAATGCATGCAGTCTAACCTCTGGGTTTAATTTACATGGTGGAAGATTCCTTCTGCTGTTAATGTCTCCTCAGGTTGATCCATATTGTCCTAAACTAGCATCATACACACACAGGTTTGAATGAAGCACAAGTCCTTGTTTCTGGAAACAAAGTCACTTCAGTTATCAAATAAACAAGAGTCTGTCCCATCTGGTTTGGTCCTCAAATTTCACACTGTTATTAACTTCTCAAAAAATGTCAGATAATATACTTTGATGAAAGTTTTTTTTTCTGTGACCGTTGAAACTAATTATTAACAAAAGACTATCAGCTTTCCAATCCCTCCTGATGATTTTAATTCATCCTTTCCCATGGACACCTATTGAGTCTTGATTCAGTCATGAATGTAGTGAACACCAGAATTTATCTGTACCTTTTTACTTTTACATCACGTCCTCTCTGTAAATCAGCCCTTCTCTGTTTGTATATTTATTGCTTCCAGCTCTTATTTTATTACCTCTAGATAATCTATGGCAAGTTTATCCTGGGTTTACAATAAATTTCACTTAGTTGGTAGGGGTAATGCAGGAGCCTCCTTTCAAAGTTGTCCTTCAGTCTGTGATGGATGTGCTTCATAGTTGGATCTTTTATTTATCAGTTTTCATGTTCCTTCATATATAAAGCTAGTTTTGCCGTGGTTTAATAATTGGGATTAGCAAAGAAAGAGATTATTTTTGATGAATTTGATTCAGAGTGTTTAATTTTTTAGAATGATTGGATCATCAGTATCATAACATTCAATACAATTTTTCATCTTAACTTTTGTTATACAAGTAGCAACAACTTTAATGTTAATGTTCCTCTGCAAGAATAATCTTTTCTTAGCACGGTGGAAGACCTGATGTTCATCTCCTTCATTGCAGCATTTCTCATGCTGCATCCTCATGTAGCGCATTACATTTAATCAGCACTTCACAAGACCTTTGTCCTTTCAAGTTCATATTTTTCTTCTGACAGATGACACTTTCTGCCTCTTTCTGCCATTTGTTACTGATCCACTTGGAATCTCTCACTGACTTTCTAAAAGTTTTTCTTTGTCAATATCATTGCTGTCAATATCATCTTTTGATGTAAAACATGCAAAAGCTTCTTCTTTCTATTGCAAACATTCTGCAGCATCTCCAGTATTAATGAAGCTGTGGTGGTTCCCCTTTGTTTGATCATTTTTGTCTGTGTCCAGAATTGGACTGAGACTGTGGAGCTCTTGGACCCTATGCTAGCCCTTGGATTTATTGAAAATGAAGGAATTACACTTGCTTTCCACACTCTTCTGGGAGAATATAAACTACCTGTGTCTTCTACCGTTTAGTGTATGAATGTAAAATTTTCACTTCAAACCTGTAATAAAAAAATAGGTATTATAAACTTGAAAAAAATAATCTGCCAGTATAATATGAATAAGAGCAGCAGTAGCAGATACAGAAACAAAATTACTACTGTGGATTCCATTTTAATTTTGTAGAATGTCTTTCTAAAATCATTTGTGTGGAAAGGTCATACTAGACATACAGACAAACTGGTCTCATCCAAATTTTGCTGCCTCTAATGATATCATTTATTGCCTCACCTCATAGAATAAATTACTTAGTTGACCTTTTTAACAGATGAAAGTCAAAAGAGGAAACAGATTGGTAGGGAGGACAGAAGGTGTATATCAGCTTCAATTTCAAAAACGATTTAGAATGCTTTATAATCTACCATTATTGGGCCACCACTCCCAGATCAAGAATGGGAAGATATAAACAGTTTTATTTATTTATTTAACTTTATTTTTTACTGAAAAAAGTAGCTTTCATTTTAAAATCCCACAGATTGGTTTATGGATATATTAAAAATAAGGACTCAGATTTCATAGAGTCAGGTACTGCCTTCCATTTCTATTCTACGTTAGTCTAGTTGTGATTATTTTTAATTTAAAATGCCAAAATGGCATAGAAATCAAAGCCTGATGAAGTTAAATTAAATTTGTAATCGGTAAATTAACATACGTGTAGCAAAACCCTGTGAAACATGTGATCCTAATGGTCAAAACAAATAAACAAACAAAAGTAAGTCTTGATCTCTCCATGTGGAATAAACCTAAATGTGGCCCAGCATACAATAGTTTGATCAGTTTTCTTTATCCTTTAGAAATAATGATCTGGAGACAAATGGATAAGAGTTTAAAAATCTGGCAATAAGCTCTCCCTATGAGATCTTATTTGCTTCTTACTTTACATGATGTTATGTAAAGCTGCATGTAAATGGATGCACCGGCAAATTCATGCATGAAGAGCTTTGGTTAACCCAGAATTTTTAGACAGGTCCAAATTCATGAAGCCTGGATTTATGCAGTGCATCATTTTTCCCTCTCCTACAGAAAACTGGACAGTATTTGTCAGGATTTGTGACTGCATTTACTAGAACTTGTCAGAACAATTTAGTTCTCACTGGGCCTGTGACTAAGCAAAAATTAATTATTGAAAATGACTGTAGATACATCCTGAGATCTTTTTTGTGATGGTAGAAAGAAGAGAGAGAATAATTAATGAAAGATGGTGGGAAGCCTCCTCTGATAAACTATATATTTTCATGGAAAATGGAACTGGAGAAGGTAGGGCATGAGGACAAGGGTCCCTCTCAAACAGATTATGGGCAAAAAAACAAGACCAAAATGCTTGAGATGTGTTAGCTTCAAAGCAACATCTGAGAACAGGACAAATCTGCACTGTATTTGTAAAATCACTAAGTTTATTAGGAAGATATCATAACCAAAAAAGGAAGTGCTAAGAGACAAAATTGGATCAATAAAAAAGTATGTATGAACACTTCACTTAGGCTTAAAATAAAAAGTATATATATTCCTAGCCATCAAAATGGTGAGATTAGCTAGATAGAGATAGCTAGATAGATAGTTTTGAACTTGTTTGCAATGTTGGTCAATCCTTTATCAAGCAAAATGATATTTTTGCATGTAGCAAAATATTTTTTGCATGTAGCAAAACTCTTCCCAGAAATCAACAATTTGATTTGCCTCAGCACAGATGTGATGATTGAAAACTGATGTCCTCAGCATCTATTCCAGGTATGTTAACGTACTAAATTGTTTTTTTTTTTTCTCAAGAATAAGGAAAAAAATAAGGAAATTCCCTTCCAAGAATACTCAGAAATGATGAAGGTCTCCGAGCAGGCAAATGTCAGAGAACTCTGTTGATCCTTGAAAAATTGGCGTGAAAAAAAGTAAATCAATATTATAAATGTTCTGCTCTTAGCAACTGGAGTTCAAACTGAAGCTGTGACTCCTGAATTTCCAGTCTAACTGAAAACAGTTTTCAACATAGAAAATATTGCTACTTGGTAGTATTGTGGTGGTTACTGTATTTATTCTCTTATGAACAAGAAATACTTTAATTTAACACTTTTCCAAAATACATCATATTGCCTTTTTATGTCATGGGAAAGGCAGAGTAAAATTCATCTCTCTGAGTGAATGGTTTCCAAGTTTCCCTCTGAAGCTAGTTACTACCCTTAATATAGAGATATTTCAATAGCAGCTTCTGTGAGAGCTTATGTAAGAGCACAACAATTACGGAGCACTCACTATATTATCTTTATAACTACTGGGAGACAAACTGTGCTGATGAATGTCACTAGCTGGCTAGAAAGTTCACATATCCATTGGCCTGTTAACTATAAGCTGCAGCAATACGTAAAGTCGACTTTCTTGCACTGTGCTTACAAAAATATCCCCTACACTGCAGTTTCAGAAACAGGAATTTTTTCCTGGAAGAAGAAACTCACTTCTCCCAGGTCCAGCTGTTCTTCTTCTTTTCATTGCATTTGCTACTAAATTCTAAGGTGCACTACCTCCAGACTCCTTTCAGTCCCCTAGTTGTGAACAAGATTTTCCCTGAATTTGGTCTACAGATTTGTGCCTGACGTGAGTTAATTTCAATTATAGTGATGCCCTGTTACATAT
>JAWLRI010000898.1:944383-955141 GCA_034781795.1 Crypturellus tataupa | reverse complement strand
GATTTTCCCTGAATTTGGTCTACAGATTTGTGCCTGACGTGAGTTAATTTCAATTATAGTGATGCCCTGTTACATATACATATATATACATATATACACACACATAAAATATATATACATATATATATGATATATATATATATTTTCCCTTTATGATGGTGCTGTAGGAGGAAAGCTATTCATAACACTTCCAGTACATTTTTTTCATTATAAAATGCAATATAAAATGAAACATGGTAAAATCATTATTCTGAAGAGTCATACAAATAGGAACTATGTAATATCAAGAGCTGAGTAATGAAAAAGGTAAACTCTATGTAGTAAAAGACCATTTATATATTTGATCAAGAGGGTGTCAGATATCTGTTTTCAGTGTATGCAATATATGAAAACCCTATTTTTTTCTAATCTGAACCTCATATCCTACTAAGCCAAGCAGACTTAGACTGTTACATCATTTTCAATTAGAGGTGGTAAGAGCATGTTACCAGCACACTTGGATCACCTAGAGCCTTTGGTGCAAGTGTTAAGTCATGTGTGCCAACAGCCACCCCTGAGCTAGGTCAACATGAACAAGACATTATCCAAGATGGGAACAGCAGATAAGAAATGGAAGGTGACAGCTTAAAGGAACTGCTGACCAAGGTGGACATTTCCAGAACAATGATATCATAAATACCAAAGAAGAGTCAACAAAAATGGAGTCTTTGGGGAAAGGGTAAACAGGGGTGGGCTATTTGCTTGGAAGGAGACATGTGTGGCAAAAGGAAAGAATTTGAGCATGGAAAACAGTTGGAAAAGGAAATCTAAGTCGCTTTTAGGGAATGTTTGTTGAGCAACCTGTACCTAATCAGCACAGCCTGAAACACGATAATAAACCTATTGTTTCTCTGCCCATAGCTGCATCTGACATTATTACACAATCCCTGGGTGCACCAGAGGGGTGGATCATGCATGGGAATTTCATAGCAATAGTCACCTTTTCTGTTGGCATGACTTGTTCGCCCCGTGGAAACCTGCCTGTGCTATAGTTACAAGAATAACAGGAACACTCAGCTAGTTTTAGATAGCTAGTGTAGGATTCCTATTATGGACTTACAATCAGACTCCGGGGAACCCTGCCTGGATCTGCTGAAGCCTTTATCGCAATGCCTGCGGGGCTGTGTTGACAGCTCATTTATTTGTGTGATGTGTGATGGTTTAGGAAAAGCTTCTGATGATAAGTCTGGTGAACTGTGGAGAAGTATCTGAAAGTCCAGGAGAAAGGCCATGGGTGTGTTGTCTTTTAAAATAGATTGTAATTGTTTAATGACTTGATTATATAGGTTCTAGTACAGGACAAATATGAGGGTAGTGTATAGTTTTATTGTAAAACCCCATAAACACTGAAATTTGTGTAGTGCAACATATGGTCTATACCAAAGTGTATGGTTGGGTTAATTTGTTTTGTTTGTACTGTAAGACAGCATGGTATTCAAGTGTGATTTATTTCTCTGGAACACTCTTTTCTGGTGAACATCGTCTTTAGGACTAATTAAGAGGGTTATATGAGTTTTCCCAGCTTAGATGGTTTGGAGCATCCATAAATCATATTTTTTAAGGGAAGCTTGTTTTAAGCTTGTTTTGTGGATATAGTATGTTGATCTTTGGTTATTCTGTCAAATGATAATGCTTAGTAATATAGTTCACTATGTTTCCTCTCACAACAGAATCATCAACATCTAAAAGTTCATCTCAGAATTTCATCTAGTGCACAAAATGGCATCTCAGAAATTACTTGGAGATGAAACATCTCCACTGTGTACTAAATGAATTCACACAAGCAATCGATTCAGGACGTAAATACACAGCTACTACTGGGAAAATCTTTTTCACAAAACAGCCGCTTCATCTTTGGCTGTTCAAACTTGTTCTCAAGGGATATTTATAAAATACTTTCAAAAGACAAACCTGGGAACTAAATCTCATAATTCTATCAAATACTTAAAATTATAGATCTAGCATAGGCTCACAGAGATATTATTTTTCTGGTGTATTAAATAAAACTTCCTCCTTCTGTTCTGATCATGAATTAATTCCCTTATGTTTCATATTATTTTAGCAATAATTCTTGCTCTCCTCCAAAATTAGGGTATCCTTTTCTCCTATTGTCTTGCAAACTTCTCCCTCTGCTCCATGTATGTTTATCAAAATTCAGGCTATCAACTAGCATAAAAAAAACTTTAACAGAACTTTGTTCACTTGTTCTTATCCTCCATCTTACATTAGAATTTTTGGCTCTGGTTTCCACTCTGTAGGAGGAATGTGATTTTCTTCTAGCTCTTTCAGCTAGGCTAATGAAGCACATTATTTCTCTAATATAAACTAGCCTAATTCATATCCTTAGACAGCTGTGGCTGTACATGGCTACTTGCTTCCTCATTGCCTGATATTAAATCACAACAATATTCATATGCTCTGAATAACCTGTTGATACACCACAATCTTTCTTTTGTCCCATACTGCATAGAAGTGTTCACATCCTTAAAACATATACTTTTTCTAATCCTTTCATGTTTCTATTTTTTTCTGGCCTGTTCTTTGCTCTAGAAACGTCTTTCAGCATTTTCACATGAAATACCTGTACTAACAATTGAAGCTAACACAGCCCACAGGCCTGGTCAAGGTATCAGCCCAGAGCTTTGCTGATGCCTGGTTTAGTGCCATGTCTTTTAAACCTGCCTAGAAATCCAGTCTTTCAAGGAATAAAGTACTGAAAAATACAGTACTCATATTCCTGCAATATTATCTTTGACCTTGTCTCACTTACATGAATATATCTGAGTAGCTAATTCTATTTTTTTCACTTTAAATGTATAGAAATTTTTTCTGCCTTTTGTTTCACTAATTCTTGCTCTATGTGCTAGATTAGTTTATCATTGTTTCACATTTTCCAGAAACCCCTGAACACAGACAAAAAAAAAGAGGCCCATATAATAAATTCTTCATTGATTTAGAGATCTTTGAGCAGAGAGATCATTACAGGAAAACAGCTTTAGACTGCAATCTCTTTTACAAGAACCTCTTGGTACTGCTCTTTTCAAATATAAGAGGAAAAGTGGTTGATCTGTCTCTGCACTGCCACCTTTTCATGTTGTTTTCACTTGGTGAGCTGGTGCACTGGATCAGTTGTGGTATATCCCTATAGTTTCCATATGCAAGTCTGAGCAAGACCTCAGCCTTGTTCTCAGATGTGGTTCTTACACATCTGTCTTGATATAGAGGAATATCTGGTTATCTGGGAAGGCAGAGGTGACAACTTTTCTCTCCCTAGAGTGCCATTGCTTTTAAAATCTGGAGGTCTACAACGTTCATCTTGCTCCTATGAGATAATTTCTAGCCCTGGTAAGTACCTAATCGTCACCTTGTATTCTTTTACAGAAAATCAGTAAAATAAATGAGGGAATCCTTCAGCAAACAGCTTCCCTAGGATAAAATTGCTAAGGTATTAAATGGTTCTTACAGTAGCTACTAACATAATGAAAAGATACTGATAGACATCTGCAAAGAAAAACTTTGCAGAAACCCAGGTTTATAAGACTCCAAACACATTAAACCACTGAATACAAAATATGTCTGTGCTTCACAGTCACTTTTCAAAGAGAACAGTGGGTAGCATACTAGTGCCTTGCATCACTCTGCTGTCAGCCAAAATGATTAGCACTTTGATCTATGTGCAATTACTACTCTACATTCAGTCAAGGGCATTTTCATACAGAAAGTGTGCTGGAAGCTGATATTTCTGTGTGTTTGCAAGAAGAGGAGGTCCTTCTATGAAATATCCCATATAGCAAGGCTTTAAGAAAATTAGTAAAGTCATGGTAGCTGTTGTATAACACACCCTGAAGTGTGAAATGCAAAGACAACTACATTAATACACAAGCTAAACATAACGCTAAATGCTAAATATAATGCTAAAAGCTAAATATAATATCTCTCATCTCAACTAGCTTAACTTTATTTCTAAGCCTCTAAGTAACTTTATATCTTACTTTAAAATGCTCTTAAATTTGCCTAGGCAGTAGTTTTGTAGACCTCTTAAAATAGAATATTTCCAACCTGAAATTGACACAGAGGATTTGTGGTTTTTTTTTGGTTGTTGTTTTTTAGCCTCCCTGTGGCTTATTCCCTCGAAAGCAGTTAGTGATGAGCAACTTATTCTCCAGAAGTCATTTAAACATCCTACTTGCTACTTGCCAAAAAGTTTTGATTATTGCCTGCCAGAAGAGATTATTCTCGAGTAAGATGGCATTTAGTGTCACCACTACCCAGCACAGACCTTTCACTGGGATGGAAAGTGCAATTCTTTCTTAAGAACGCTGTAATTCTGCCTGAGTAATAGGCTCTCTGACAGTTGTCAGTTCACCCCATATAAGGGTTTATAGTAGTCCTCCATTTGTCAGCTCCCTCGACATTAATGACTATTAGCTAAAAGGCATTTAAGAAAAAGAAAAATTTAACACTATCTACCAAGGCAATAATAAATATTCAATAATAATAAAATGCAATTAGAGTTAATTAAACTAAATATTTAATTAGTATTTAAACTCCAAGAATTTGCAATTAAAAGGCAAAAACAAAAAAAATATTGTTTCTGTCCCAACATTAGCTATATTCAGCTGCTGGTATAGGATTGCTCTACACTGATGTCTTCAAACTTCTCGAAGCAAAGACAATACTAGCTAGATTCCTCTGCTCGCTCAGTCCCTTGCCATGAGAACACATCTTGAAGAACCAACCAGAAGTTCTTCTCTTGCCTTCTCAGAACAGGTCATTTTCTCCCATGAATGTTGCTTCTTGGAAACAAAATTTCTATAAAAAAAAGATCTGTGTTGTGACTGCACTAATAATGTAGGTATCTCTAAGGGGTTGGTACCATAACCAGACCAGAAGTGGTGTGAAGACAAAGTTTAAGCAAAGTTTTCCTTTTATACAAAGAGGTTATTGGAGATAGTGTAGTGTTGACACTCTAGAGCTGCCTCTCTCTTCCCTTGTTGAAACTGGAATCAATCTGTCTTTTTGCTTCACTAAACCTTGTCCTTCACTAAACCTTGTCTAATTCTCTGACTAGCATGAGGACATCATGTGGAAAAGTAGAGAGTGCTGAACCTCGATCATGACATAAAACATGATACAAGAGAGCAAGCTACCTAAATGGTGTAATATCCACCTAAACTCCGTGATTCAAAAATGATTTTCTGCAGATCCACTTGCAAAAACCACAAACTGTTCTTAGCCTTTCTTTAGTAAATCCTCTTCTGGAATTCTCCAAGGAGAATGGCAAAGAAAGTTTTTATTTGATTTTAACAATAAAAATACAAATTCTTGAAAGGATAAAGGACACTTGTGTCATATAACAGATGTCAGAAGAACCTGGTGTTCTGATTCCCTTTCATTTTAATGGAAATGTGCCATGAGGAAGGTTTGGAAAAATGCAGTCTTTTGTGGCATGTTGAAGGCCCGCAAAAAGTGAATAAAAGTTTCGAAAAAAACATACAACAGAAAGCTTCTCATTTTCACATTGGTCAGGTAAAGCTATCCTGCTTTTAGCTAACAATTCTCAGCTTAAACCCATGCTGTTCATACTGTCCTTCCATGCTGAAACTCTGTTTTTACAGTTCACTCTGTAAAATTCACTTCTTCAAAAACAGCTAATGCTTTCTTTTATTTTAAAATCACAACCAAGCTTAATCTGTACTTACACAGTGTAGCCACAAGGTATATATGTATATAATGAATACTAGAGATGACAATACTGTTTACATGTGTCATCTGTCTTTACATCTAAGCATTTGTTTGTGAGTGCTTTGACCAGTCAAATTTTCATATCATGAGAGGGAAAGAATACAGTCAGGGTGCTGCACTTTCACTGCAGATGGGAATGGCTGTTTCTGAATGTTATTTACTGAAGAGGGAAGAGAAACAACAAAACCTCGGTCCACTGATATCATCTACACAGAACTTTCACAAGCTTACTGTGTTTGCATGTGAAACTAGATTTAAGATCATCAGCATGTTTAATCTGTCTCTTTTATGCAGAGAAATCCAATGCAGAACTGACCTCTAATATTGTTCAGTTCTTTTTCTGAGGCTTTTTGTATCCCTGGACAAAATAAATCTGAGATCAAAGAAGAAGTTCATCTAATCTCAGCAGTGGTTTGATAACCAACTACCAGGGACTTGCTGTGGTAAGAAAAAATATAACCTTCCTGTATGAACAATTCTCCATATGCATGGCTTTTGGTAATATTGACAGAAATATTCCAAGGGGTTTTCTTTAATTTTTATTACGGCAACCCAGTGACAGTTCCTTCCTTGTTAAGCATCTAGGTGAACTGGCTTGGAAGAGTTCAGTGTTCAGGAGATCTGAAAGAATTTTTGCAGAACTGCCAGCTTCTAAGCACTTTTGAAAATCCAGTTTTAGCTTTAGAAGGGCTCAAGGAAAGATATATAGTATAACGAAGGAGGAAAGCAATGACTTTTAGCTCTAGGAACAGGGATAAACTAATGCAGAATCACAAAGGAGCAGTGACTGCTAATGAGATCACATCAACCACACTGAAGAGGATGGATTGTCGGTTGAAAAGAGCACAAAAAAATGGAAGGAAGGCATAGAAATAATGCCCAAAGGCAGCTGAATCTATAAAAAACAGCAAATCTCGGCTGGCTGGGGACTGTGATTGAAGTAGCTCTGATTGAGGATAGCAAATACATGATAAAGAGAAACAAACCTCTGTCACAAATTCCAGGCCCTGGCTGCATAAACCTAGATGACTAATCTGATTTTAATGAAATTGAATTATAACTTATTAGATTGCAATTGCATTAATAGACATTTTCATATGATCTATGTCTACGAATTGTACTCGTGTAATGCTTGCATGTAAGAAAAATATCATAATGATCAATTCATCCTGATAGTTCTGTAAATCCTCTGGATTTTAATGTACCCAAATGTTTGAATACATTTGAATTTGATCCCCAAATCTTGTAAAACCAAAGTAAGTATGTGTATATAGATACTCCAATGTGAATACACGAATCTGCAGGCTGTAGTGGTATGGATAGATTAATAGACATGAAGATGATCTGACTTCACGCGGTACTGTTTTTCATAATCTTAGTCATAAAAAATTGCTGCTGTATGAATGACATCTCCCCAGTATGCGCTGTCATTTCATATCACATACAGAAGATTTCATCTGTTTCTCAGCACTGAGAATCTATCCAAAAAGTAGTTATCTACACAAATAAATATTTACCAAAAATCATGCTAGTCTGCAACATATATTCATTATCCTTACAAAATAAAAATAATTATTCTTGGCTTGAGATTTCGTGTGTTTGACTATCAGAAGGAAAAAAAGTGGGATTAAGTTTGTAGTTCTATTGAGGAAAGATGGATAATGCTTACAATGAAGTCAATGGCAAACTCCCCATTAAGCTACATGCTGAAGTATAATGATCATTATTTACTTATTTCTCACCAAATTGAGACCTAAAACAATTCACCAGAATAAGTAATCAAAGTGAAGAATCTGTGTTGAAAAGTTTCTTAGGAGATTTAACTTTGTACAAACTTGTCAGCAAGAGGGTATTGAGGTAGTAACAAAAAAATATGAAGCAAATGTTAAAATTTCAGATCAGGGTAAGTCTACGCAACCTTTACCTCAAAAACATTATGATAATTTTTCTTAACTTTTTGGAGACACATTTCTCTTTGTCTCCCAGGTAAACCTGCCACTTTAAAACATGAAAATATTTTGGGGCATGAAACAGGGCATATAAAATAAACTAGCTTCAGGATTTGACCCTGGTTGAGAGACGCACTTAGCACATTTGCAAAACAGGTGGTTGTGATCTAAAAGGGAAGAGCCCTTGGAGGACCAAAGGGCCACCTGAGGCATGGAAGTTCTCTTTTGACATCTTGAAGAGGGAACATGGGATGAGCGAATGACATGAACGAGCAGGATGGACTGTGTATGTTATTTTTCAATCCATCTGAGGGATTTCCTACCTAAAACTTGGAGTTCATCATAACTCAGCAGATTTGATGACTATAATTTTGCATGAAAGTCTGGGCCGTTATAATGCCCACAGGTAGCTGGGTAAGTGGTCATTTTAATGAAGTCTTCACCTAAGAAAAAAAAAAGCTGAAAATGTACATACCATATGGGTTCTAAATTTGGTCATTTCTGAATATACATGCAAGATTGTTATTTTACAACTTATCCAAAGCAAAGAAAGACCACTGCATGTTTGCACTGTCTTTCTGGAGAGCTGGAAACAAACTACGAATCAAGTAATTGCATCTCTTTTTATTTCCTGGAGGCAGAGGAGAAAATAATCTTGTTCAGTTCTTGAAATGCCGCAGTTTAATTATCTTGTGCAGTCAATGTGCCCAAATAGAAGAGCAGAAATCTTTTTGCTACTCTGTTTATGCATTTTCACAGAAGGGGATATTAGGCATATAGTTCCTGATATTCCACATTCAAAGAACATGTTTGAACAAGGCACTGAATGAGCAAAGGAAACAGCAACTCTTTCCTTTTGCTATACATCTAAAGCACTGTGACAATCTCATCCTTCCCTGCTAAGCATCCAAAAAATCTCTTCTGACTCTGTTTATGTGGTGTCTGGCACGTAGCTTTACCTGTGGCTGTTCTACTTGTTGGAACCAGACAGCAGAAATAATTCATGCTTTTTATTTTATTTTATTCAGTTTGTGAATCCTCTACCATGAAAAGACAAGAATACTTGGGAAAAAATGGTACATTTCTAAAACTCCTTTCTGTTTTTATCCTTGTTACTTAAAAGCATTTGATTTGAATATTTCCTGAGTGTGTCCAGCAGATTTAGCACTTGAAAACATGTCCATGCAGACTGTTTCAGCACTATTTTTTTATAATATTTGTCATGGTAGCTTGGCAGGGGTGATGGGAGCTAACTTCCAGTAGTTGCTTATAGAGATTATTTACCTGCATATCTGCTCAATAATTTAGACAAGCACTACTGGAGAAATTGACTCTAACTATCCCAAGACCACTTTGAAAAGACTTAAATTCCTTAAAAATTCCTATCTTGTTTATTAAGAAGTACAGAAGAGGAAGAAAATCTATGGGTAGATGAAAAATGCAGATAATGTACTATATTCTTCAAAGCTGTTTTAATTTTCTTGACAGTATTCAGGGTAACATTACAAGAGCTCTTCAATAAAGCAGGCAATGCTCAGACACCATCTTTGTGAAAAGGCCGGAGTCCCTCTTAAGAGAGGGAGCAAATAAGATCTTGTACAGGGCATTTTAGTGGAAGGATCAATTATATTCAAACACTGCTCTTTAGGCAGAGCTCAGTGCTGTGCACTTAACCTGGAACACCAGTAGTTTTAAAACAACATGTCTTTATATTCACTTTCTTCTGCTTTTCAGCTTCTTTTTTTTTCCTCTTTCTTTGAATGTTTCCTAGTATTTCTCTATAATTGTCACTTTTCCTTAAAGCATTCAATAAACTAATGATTGCATAATTCTGTGCTCATTTTCCTTGATTTTAATGAGCAAATTAATGTTGTATGAAAATACGGTTAATTACATAATTCTGCTAATTTCCCTGAGTGCAAAATATTGATGGATCTCAAAGTTTGTTGACAGAACGTGAATGTTTTAAAACTGTGTTTTAAGTGAATAGTATTTACATTTGCCATATGGGTCGTGCTTGCAAAAACTACAAAGTAGAATGCATGTCTAATATCTGGTTTTCTAAAAGCAAAACGACTCAAACAGTCATTTATCTATTTATGTAACAATATCTATGGACTTGCAAACAAATACAGATGTTCTTGGCTTTATGTAAAGGTAGAGATCTAGCATGTCATCAGATTCGTAGTGCTAGTAGCTATGACAATAAGGAGAGGCTGAAGACCACAATACATTTTAACACCTGGACTGCTTTACTGTGGAGACACCAGGGGAACTGTTTTGTGGTGGTCTAAAATACGGAGGAACTGTGGTGCTTTATGGTGGCCTCAGCAGTTTTCCTCTGATTCATCCTATATCTCAGGGCACTGAGTGCCTTGGCAGCTTCAGGGCCTCCTTCCCTGGCTCTAAGAAGCCTGTGCTCAGGCCAGCTCTGAGGCAGTGCACCTACTCGCCCTTGAGGCACGCTGTTTGAGAAGAGCCCTCTCAAGGGTGACTAAGAGCAGCCTTGTTGGGATTCACTCTGATATTATCATTATTATTCGTCCGGGAGCTGTGCTGAGGCTCATGCCCTCGTCCTGCTATACTGGAGGTATAACCTAGCCTGGCCATGCACCTTGCTGCTCCTGACATGCTGGCTTGATTTTCCAGCTTGATCTCAGATCTGCCTCATCACCATTGACCTGTCCAATGATCGCTGGGCTCTTGGTTGACTCTTCCTGCCCACCAGACTGCTCCTCTCCTCTTCCTTGGTGCAGTGAGGATGACCCATGTCAGTGAGGATGTTGTCCTCCCTGCCTCTTTTGCCACCCATATCTCCCAGCTCCCTTTTTTTTTTTTTTTTGAAGAGCAGACCAGCCCTGTTGCTTCCTGATGCTGTTTGACACCGTTTTAGGACAACTCAGGACCTCTCCGAGCAGAAGCCTGTGACAACACTCCTGCAAGGTAAAATGAGTTCACATAAAAGAGTAGGGCAGCTTGGTGCTGGATTTTGGGAACAACCTGACCCACAGTGACATTGCCCAGA
>JAWLRI010000898.1:912738-944375 GCA_034781795.1 Crypturellus tataupa | reverse complement strand
CCTCAACTACATTTTATGAGACCACCTCTTCAGGTCAGTGCAAACATATTTGCAAGGTCTCTACCTTCTGAAATAACCTCTCTCCTATTTGAAAGTATAGTAAATAAACATGTCTTTGATACTGTTCAGTAGAGATCAAGGTTACAAGTTACAGCAATTTTCCTATTATAATACAAATAACACAGAATACAAAAAAGCAATATGTAAACTCCTCAAGGACAACATTTAATTATGTTGCATATCATGATAGATGGGTAAATCGAAGAAGCTCATTTTAGCTCTTATCACTTAAGCAAATTTAGCACAATGACTGGCAAAGCCCATTGTGTTGCTGGAGAAAACAGTAGATTAAATTATCGTGTAAATTAAGCAGCACACATTTTAAAAACAATGGATCCGTATTATAGTGACTGAAAGGATGTATTTGTTTCACAAGTGTTTGCTTTGCTATATCATAAGTTAAAAAAATAACCAAAAATAGTGAATAACAGGTTCTAAATAATTACATACACAGAATAACTTGACAAGCAGAATTGGACAATGAGCCAAAATCATATGGAGAATTATCCCTAATGTAACCAGAAGATCTCGTGATTTAAATGTTGTTTTTCAAACAATGTATTGTGTATTAGATTTGAGGTCTCATAAACAATGCAAGATAGGAAGAAGAAAGAATTTATACTGCAAAGTACTTGGAGTTCAGATTTTTCTGATAGTACTAAGCCATGGTTAGTATTCTGGAGGATAGAGTACAAATTACAGTTTACTGAATTACTGATTTTTGTTTGGATCAATGGTATAAGGTTTTTCTCCTTTTAAAAATTTTCCTTACAGAATCAGTTAATTTTTCATTTTTAAATTATCCAAAAGTAACTAATAGGTTTTCACCTGTTTTGCTAGACTCAAGCAAAAATTAATTTCTGCAGATTTTCTTTCATCTGTAAAGGTGGTAAATATAATGGTACTTTACAGAAATTCAGAGAGAAGCCTGGCTTGAAGGCTTCAGATCCTGGATACTTTGCTGTCTGACTATTCATGTATTTTATGATATGTTTTGTCAACATATATTCATCAAAGATGTATTTTATGAACCTCTCACTGGCAATTTTCAGTACATAAGTGCTCAAACTGCAATTGGTCATACACGTTGTTGCATATCATTTCTGTTAGCTGTTTACAGAGTAAAACCCTAATTTCTTAGGCAAATATTCCTGCATGTGAACCTGACTGTTAGTTCATTTTACTACCTAGACATATGATTCCTACTTTGCCTTTTTAAAAAAATGTAAAGTAATATAGACATTTGTTATAAAGAGATGTGGGGGCAGACTGAACACAAGTCTTTAAGATGAATGATCACTGCTGGAAAAAAATTACTAAAAATTTGTGTGTGCTACGTTTCCTTTCTGACTCTTTGTTTTTATTATGATATTCTTTGTTCTTGGTCTACAAAAATATCTTTAATATTTTCAGTTAAGCATCTATATGATTTTTATTTACCACAACCTGATATAATCCTTTTTCCTACCTGGTAATGAGGAGAAATTAGATTCTTCTGCCCCATTTGATTTAGATCAGAATCTTCACAAGATTGTAGCATTACCAGGACTATGATACAGGTACAGAAGAGCAATTCCTTGTACTGCCACACAGTAGAAAACAATTGAATACATATTCACTACATTGCATTTTTTTACATAAGAAGAATTCCATCTGTCACCCTCACTGCAGTTTACATTCCCAGTTTTAAATTCTCTATTTTTAAGCAAATAGTGAAAGTAACATGCCAACATCATAACACTGCATAGATTGAAATTTAACCATCCAGTATAGCATGCTGTTTAAACTCATATAAAGGAGAATGTTTAGAAGTAAAAAAGAATTCCTCTTCTCTCCTCCGAGTAGTGATTTGTGTTGACAAGGTAACATCAGCTGAATCCAAGGGCGAGATTTTCTGCAGGCTCCTTGGAACACGCTGGTTTTCAGTGTTTGAAGTGTTCACAGGTCTGACATGGTTGTCCCCCGAGTTTCCTGGTAGCTGCTGCAGAGAGAGTCAGGTATTTACACCGTCTTCAGTACAGAGCAGGGAGAACTGCTTTGTGGCTGGGCTATATTTAGAGGAACAGTTAATTGAAAATTAGTACCTTTAATAGAAGCCTTGAATATCTAGGTGCTTTTGAGGCCTGCTGGAAATAGTCTTTGGCTCAGCATGAAGGTAGTACTGATATTCCCTAGAGCCCAGAATAACCACAAACAAAATATTCTTATGTTCTTGACAAAGTGCATGGAAAAAAAAAATCAAACTGCTCTAGATTTCTTCCTCTGCTGAAGGCGCAACAGTCTGCTCAGAGACATCATCCACTGACTCTTCTTGATCAAATGGCCTCTAGCATTCTCCCTCCATGATGTCTACAATGTCTTTGATAAAATAACCAGTTACTAAAAATGTTCTAGGAAATGACCTAGCTAACACATTCACTAGCAAACATTCTTCCTCCCTCTCTACAGACCAATGAACCATGGCTTCTTTTTGCTCTCTGACACAGCATTTAGAGGGAGGGTAGATAAGTGTCCTTCACTGATTTAAATGACTTGTAGCACAGTACTAAAGATGTATTTCTGGAAGGATGTAGGTGAGAGCTCATTCTCAGAGAAGTTGATCCTCCCACTTCTCTAGTGAGTGTTTAATTAGTAAGCTACTTCTAAAAAGAAAGAAGTTGTCATAATTGTGGGTTCTTTTTGAGCAATCCAGTTCCTCTCCTCTATATTTGGGATGCTCTTAAGATCTCTGCTTCTGATAGAAACTTGCTGGACACTGAACCAACCTTGGCACCGAATAACTTAATCAGGCTATTAGTCAAGACTGGTCACATAAAAGGGGGTACTCTAGGCACTAAAGGAATTTTGTGTTAAAAGAAAAAAAAGTTCAAGAGTAAGCAGCTGCCATTCGGGTGGAAGAAGGGGACAGAACTCTAGGTTGCAACTTTTAATTTTGTGCTTAACTCTGATGGAAGCCATAAGTTCTGTTTCTGGATTTGATTCTAAAGCTGTGTCTACATTACAGTGTTTTATCCAACCAGACTCTACAAGTACACTTGCTTCTGAAGAACCTGTGCTCTACCCGAGCATGGATGGAAAGTTAGAAGAAGTTTTTCTGCCTTTTTATGACTCTGACATAAACCAAGATAAAAAAAAAAGTAGATTTTTTTTTTGGACATAACTCTATTCACAGGAGCTTGATGCCAGCTAGGTGTGGTGAACTTTCCATATTCACAAATAACAAAGCTGGGCTGGCAGAAGCTCTGTGGTGGCTTATCTATGCTCTTGATAAGATGATCCAGGGGCTCAGAAGGGCACAGACAAAGGAATATGTATGAATGGTTATTTAAAAAAAGAAAAAAATAATAAAGGAAAACAAGATGAAAGGGAAAACTGGCTACAGTGGAAAGTGCCTCTGGTCATGCTCAAGTACAGACCACACACAGGGTTGTCCTGAGAGCTATCTCTAACAGCGAAGTGGAAAAGGCTGGAATAGATGCTGTCATTCTCCCTACAGGCAAATAAAAGCAAAGAAATCAGTGAAATTCAAATGGAAGAGAAATTGTTTCTTGGTGTCAGCTATATGCACCAGAAAGAAGAAAGGGGAGAGAGGAAGATACAGATCAAACCTGACACTTTGAAAGTGTATTTGGGGCACGTAGGCAGTACGAGGAGAAGTAAGTGCTATCCGCAGCCAGGCTGGCTGTGCAAGCTTAGTCAGCCTCAGCAGCCATTCCCAAGCATGCAATCCATCAGCCACCCTCCACACACGTGCACGCACCCACTCACCCGCCTGACAGCGAGCATGAAAACAAATCACAGCAGGGTGCTGAAAACTGCTAAATCACCCTGAATCATGCAGGTGCTCAAGGACAGGTGAACACTGTAAATTTCAATGATTGGAACAAGGATTATGGCCAGCAGTCCTGACATCTGCATTCTCTCATGCTGTGGGAAAAAGAAGACATTGCATCTGAGCAGTGTGACCGAGACACATACAAGTGAGGGGCTTTCGGGAATGTATGAATGTGGAGAACACAGAAACGGTCGTCTGCTCATCCTTCCTCAGAGCCTTGCCCTCAACAGAATTGGCTGACCCTGTATTCAAAGCGGTGAAAGGGATGTGCTTACACACAGCCGCCCTAATCCGACTTTGAAGCAAAGAGTACAATAGGATTTCAAATGCTATTGTAAGAATAATAAAAACATGAATAGCACAGGAGACATCTTAAAATGTCTGAGGGACTGAAACCTTTATTCTTCAGGTTACATATCAATTACTAATTGCCTGGGTTAAAAAGAAGCTTCTTAGAATATGTTTTAGTATAATGAGGAATTGTACATGTACCCTTAGCATCTAGGACAGGCTGTATACAATATTCATGTGAACTTGCTTTTTGCCTTTTCCTGTTCATAGTGTATTTTCACTGTACACAGGACAAGATTATTTTACAAAGTAAAAACCAGTGTTAGAAAATAATTATTCAAGCAAACATGTGTATCCTAGTCTGTGCAAGTACACATGTGATTTGGAGACAGAAGCCATTTTCATTCAATTTTTCAAATTTGCATTACTGTGTTTTACATTTTTTTTTTTAAAGCATTTGGTATATCCTGGTACATCGCACACTGTTGGGAATGTGAAGCTACTCTCAGACCAGTTTGTGGTCTCTCAGTCTGAGTATTTTGTGCTTGAATTCAAATGGTTATCTAGACACCTGATGCCAAGTTTTATCCTGAAAGCTTGTTGATATTTCAGGAAAGGGAATAACTTTGGTTTGGATCCACTGTTTTTCTCTTTGATAGAGGAAAGGCTCCTGTGTCCTAGTACCATGTCTAAGTATATTTCAGCATTTACCTCCTGTAATATGAAAATGTTACTTTGTTGCTATTGGCATTGATTGTACACTTAAATGCCAACCTTTTTATGATGTAAAGAGCATACTGGGATTTAAAATGCTATCTGAGAATTCACAAATTGTAGAGATAACTTAAAAATTTGCATTGCTCTTACTGATAATCCAATGGGATAATTTGCAGATAAGGGTTACTCTCAAGAGCAAAGGTTAAGTCATAGAACTCTGAATTATTATACTTTAGCTCAGGAATTACTTTGCTATAAACACCACAAACTGCTCAGTATTTTAAGCAACTAAGAAATCTGAGTCTAGATATCTAGCCTTATATATTTAGGTCTGAAGTTCTATTTTTAAAAACACTGAATTTATTGCAGTTCTTAAACATCTTGTGCATATAACCAGTGTGTATATGGACTGTAGCAGAAGGGCATCCCCTTGCTAAGGAGCTCTCTTCTGCTCTTGCCAGATAAAACTAAGACTGGAGGCTGTATTTTTTCTCCCCTCTTCCTGACTCCTCATACACAACTTTCACTGCAATAACATCTCCTTTCTGTGAGTTCTTTCTGTGAAGTCATTAGTAAAACATAACAGAGAATAACATGAACATATAATGTATGTCTTGATTACTTGATTACAGTATAGAAAACAACTCATTTCTCCAGTTGTTTCTATTCACAGTTACTTTAGGATGTTTTGTACTATCCATTGGCTAAGCACACTGAACTATGCAGCCCAGTGTGGATGCTGAATTCCTTCCTTTCTGAAGGAACTAGAGAAAATTTAAATGAATTATGAGCTCTGATCATGGATGCTAAGGGGCTGCACTGGAGTAATTTTCAGGGAGAAAAAGTCATCCACAGCCAGCCAGTAGGAAATATTAAAAATGCGTAAGAGAAAGTATTTGTTGTATTACCTTGCCATGAATTACAGAGGTCACTGTATTTTCCTAGGAGCTCTGGTGCTCCTGAATCTGATAGATTTCGGTCCCTTGACACTCCAAATACTGCTGTTATTTCTTATCTTGTAAGACACGGACAGTGTTGATTCTCTAGCTCTGTGACACAGAGACTTTCTTGGCTGGAGAAGCTATTTTTCAGATCTTGGGATCTGCCCTACATCATCCAAAGGTAACCTGTACGAGAACAAGAATGATGGACCCCCATTCATCACCAGCATCTGCTCTCATTGCTTGAATTGTTTGACTTGGCTTCAGAACAAATGACAAATACCTTTGCTCTCTCCTCAAGCTGGATCTACAGCCTGGCAGCTGGAACAAGCTTCTGGAAAATAGGGAAATGGATTAGGAAGAGGTATCAGGGCTCTTACCTCGTCTTTGAGGGGTGTAATTATAAAACCCTTAGTAAAAGCAGGCATCTCTCCTGCCCCCAGTGTTTTGTGTTGGGCTGAGCAGCTGTGCTATCCATAAATAAAGGTACTAACAACCACTGTGTGCATCAGCTGGTGGCAGAATGGCCTGCAGCCACGCTGTTCAACTCCCACGCTGTCCAGAACAGGTTCACATCCAAACTGCCCTTTGGCAATGACTGCAGATCATCCTGATGGTCAAATCGTGCTCAGGAAATGCTGGGGATGCGGAGGGCACGAGCGGCAGGAGGTAGTAACTAACACAGGCCAAAAACGTGTCAGAGCCGTCAACACATAAACAGCACAGCTCATACGGTCGCAGTGCCTGGGCAAGTTTTTGATATAAATTTGTTTTACTTATATTGATGTAGCCTCAGGGGGCTAGGAGATTTCAGCTTGGCTCCATTGCCTATAGAGAGGGTGCAGTGAAACCGGGCTTTGGTAGGGGCCCATGCTGGGAGGTGTAAAGCCAGGCCTTGCTGCCCTCCTGGGCCCAGGACAGCAGGGTGGGATGTTGTGAAGTATACAAGGCACCTCAAGTGCAAATGCCAAGAAAATGTTGCTGATGCAGCCTGAGGATTTTAATTTTTTTACTTCTACATATACTTAAGAGTTACTCAAGTCCTGACAGGACCAACCACAGACAGACACTGGCACTCCGTGCATGGCCTTGCAGTGTCAGAATTGGAAATTATCTTCTACCCCTGACTGGGTTTGGCAGATGATTTCTGAAAACTCTCTCGCGTGCCCAGCACCGCGGATGGCAGATGCTGTTCCCTCTTTATGCTGAATTTCTGAGACAGGCTTTGCAGCCCATGCCGAGCTTCGTGCCGAGGCAGCCAGCCTGCACGTCTGGGACGGCGGTGGAGATAGACCTCAGGGGAGCCGCAGGTAAGAGTGCTTTTCTCATCAGTCTTATCCATTCATTTTACTAGACAAATGGATTAACTGACTCTGAAATGAAGGTCTCTCTGGGTAGCAAGGTGCCCTTAACTTACTGGCTTCAATGAGGATTGACATGGCTCTGTGTGGCCCAGCGCACACTCAGCACCTTGCAGTACTGCGCCCTAAATGATCACCGTGGATGTGCAGCGAATACCAACGCTAGTCTCTGCTCTGCAGGACCGTTCACACAGAGCAGACACTCAGTTTTTGTGCTCTGCTAACAAACCCAAACTCCACCGAAGAGCCTTCCAGGCACTGCTTTCACCCCCTGAGCACAGATGTGCAGAGAGCAAGCATACATGGTATCATATTACTACATTTTTATGCCTTTTACAATGTAAAACAGACCATTTATTAGTACAGTCTGAAGATTTATAAATAATGATAGCTTGAGGAAGTTCTTTATTTATTAGATAATAATCACATTCAGGTTAATCTCTGAGGCCAAAAGACTCAGAGTTCATTAGAGCAGGATAGGATTATTACTGCTCAATTATCTGGAAGAAACCTCAAGCTACCATTAGGATGAAATTTTAATTAAATATTCAGTTGCAAATGACAGAATGAAAAGACTAGCATTAAATGAGCTATCAGATTAAAGTAAGAAAACAAAATTGGTTTAAATTTTTGTTCTCTTCTCCTTTCTTCATGTTTTCTGCATTTACTTTCCCTTGCTTTCTCTATTTTTATTCCATTCACCTCCCTTCCATCAACTTCAGTTGAGTTCCTCTCAGCCACAAAAAGTGTAATATATTTAGAATGAGATATTGACATTATCTTATTTTGTTCTAAATCTTCTCCTGAAGGTCTGTTTTCACCAGTAATTATGTGAACCCAGGAACCAAGATTTTGAGCTTCCTCCTAACAGACATATAGCATGAAAATGAAGCAAATATTCCTTCATTATTTATTAGAGTTGGGGTGAGACATGAAAGCTGGGATTTCCAAATATGAAGAAATGTTGCCAAAAAAACAAATGCTATTTTGGATAGTGTTGGACTCTATAATATAATTAGTCTCCAATGTCATAGCTGAAACCTGAAGTAGAAAAGAGGGAAATGGCTTTCTAAAAGCCATGTTGAAGATGTGTCCTAAAGTCAGGAACAGGGTTCTCCATCAGTCTAATCATCCAACTAATTCTTCATACACTACACTCAATATCCTTCTCCTAGACAAGTAACATCATAGCCACTTTATGTGATAGAAGGACACTAGGAAGGTCAATATAAGCTTTCTTTTCTGAAAAGCACATAAGCACTTTGAAGAATTTGTCCATAAATTCAGTGTGTATGTCTATGCATGTGGGTATTGTGTATGTGTGCACATGGATTATTATGACATTTTTCTTCTTTTTGCACAATGATTGTTCCAACTTAGAGGAGGTGAAAGTTCAGCAAATAACACTGTGAATGTAGAGGATATAACCGAGCAGTTAGAAGGGTCACGATGTGTTTATGAGACATGCATTATGCAAATAAGGCATCATAATCAGAGAGGAACAAGAACTGCACTACTTAAGGGAAAGGTGTACAGGTGTACATCAGCACCTGTATAGAACATCTGTGTTTCTGTGCACAGAACTTCTGTGCTTGACTGGTCTGTACAGTTCAATTCAGTAATGATGATAACGTGCTTAAACAGAAATAAACACAGTTCACCTCTATAATAGACTATACTTGTCTTTTTTCTGATTTGCAGGTTTTAACTATATACAGTGTGATACCCATTTGCAAGCTTCTGCTAAGCTCAATATATTGTTTCTGCATTCCATTAAAGAACTGTAGCACTAAATGTTTTACACTTTTTTTTTGAGAAAAAAATGAATTTAAGTTATGGACAATTTTTTAAGTGAAATTATGCTAATTTAATGCCCAAACATTTTTAATGCCCCAAGTGTTGTCTGAATATTAAATATCGCCTACTGTTTAAATTGTTGATAGTCTTATTTAGATGAAAAGGTATAAACTAGCCATCCATTTATTTTTCCTAAGATATAAATTAACCGGGGAGAGTGGGGAAGAAATGAAAATCATTCTCCAAATACTTTCTCAATTATGAGACAGAAATATATAATAATTTAATGGGATCTTAGTAAAATATTATATAAAACCCCCTGGCAGTGCATATTTTTACATTAAATGCTGCTGACACTTCACTTAGCCAGAATAATTTAATATTTCTCTGTTAATTACTGAATAGACTGCTGAGATATGCATGGACTATAGTTTTAGGCATTATTTGACTGTCAGTTAACAGAAACTAAGAAATAAAAATGTTATTCTAATCAAACTACCACTGATTGTTACAAACATTTTTTCTTGACCAGAGTTTGACTTACAATTTGCCTGTACTTGCTTATTGTATCTGCTACCAGATCCACAAATTTATTGCACTCCTAGTGAATGGCCATCCTGTGTATGTTTCACAAGCCCTAGGTTTCCAAGAGGCATTCCAACAGGTACATATACAAATTAATGGTTCTCTATGAGGGCCATTAGCACTGGTGCTCCTATGAGGCCTTGGCTCCATCGCACATTCACAGTAAACTTATTACATGGCACAGGACGAGCTGTGGTTTGCAGCTCTCCTCTGTCTGAAAGCGGCAATAAACCTGGTACGTTTCTGAATCAGAAAATTGTGCGGATTTCATTCAAGGCTGATCCTCAGACACTAAAAATCCTAAAGTACCATGATTACCAGTGATGCTAAAGAGCAACGAGCTAGAAGTAGCAATCTCAGCACTTTACTTGCAATATTAACGACAACTCCAGAATAAGCTTCATCTGGACTCAGTAACAAAACCAACAGAGCTTGTAAAAACATCAAAATTATTTAAACATATCTATATATATAGATATAGATATACACTTAAAAAAGGCAAACTGAAGCACTTGGATATAATTAGGATCTAAATAAAAAGCTGCAAAAGATACAAAGAATTAAATGAGTCTCTATATCTATATAAAAAGTATCTGCAAATTAGTACCTATGCATGCATAAAGCTACTCTATAGTTATGTCTAAAAAACCATTCATTTAAAAGCTCAGTGAACGCAATCAACTATGATTCACATATACAGCCAATGACTATCTACTTACAGTAGACAAGACAGATTAACATGCTAAAGACATTAAAAACCACAGCACACAATGTTGAAATAATTCAGTTCATCACGAGCTGTGCTAGGAATGAGGAAACATACTCGGAAACACAAAAATAAGCCAGGCTATTTTATACAAACATCTGCTCTGGTGCTGAAGCTCTGCTAACAACCTCTCCATTGTGAAATCATCCATGTAGCAACCTAAGCAAAGACCGCACAGGAGAAGAGATGGAAAGACTAAAATAATGTTCTTTTTCTAAATTCTGAGTGTGTTAATTGCAAACTCCTCCTGAGGTAAGTTGTTGTTTGTTGTGCCACTTCAGAACCCCGTCTCCTAAAACCTTAATAAGATCTTTAGTGATACCTGAACTTTTCCTCATTAAACTTCAGTGTTTTACATAATAATAGCTAATTTATATTCAGCACTGTCATTCATGGAACTAGCCAATTTTGTTATATTTGCCTATTTTCAGACTTCATAAAATATGAAAATTATTTCCAAATCCAACATTTAATTGAGAGTTGCTAGTCTAATCGTTAGCTTCTGTAGTTAAAAGGCTTCTGAATATGCTTTCCAATTTGGTTTAAAACATCTTGCATTTACAATTTGTTAAAAGTGAGTTGTTGCAGGTTGGTCCTGGGAAGCTATGCTCAGATGGACGCATCACCATTTCATATCCTATTGAATTATTTTTTTCTGGAAAATGAGATTTCGCTTACATTTGGATGTAACCGTAGATGGCTTAAGCCAGATGCTTTATTTTATCGTAAAACTATCTAGAATTAATCCCACAGTCATTTTGTCACAAGTGGTAACTAGCAGTCAGCTGTTTTCCTAGGTCAGCCATCAGACCATTATAACTAAATATATATAAATATATATATATTTCTTCCTTTTCATGGGCTGAGATTAGTCAAAGGCTAATTTTCAGGACTGCAGAATACTGCAGAAAAGCTTTATGAAACTCGGTGACCAGGAAATGAATCGGCAGATGAAATTCAGTGCAGATATATAACGAGAGCACCAGGGGGAATAAAGGTGAACTTTGTGCAGAGTGGGCTGTTATTGAGTGTACCTTTTGCTAATCAGAGGAGAAACTTTGGGATATATGAAGACAGTTTACCAGATGGCAGTCACTAGCACTCTGTTAGTCCTCTCCTTTACCTCTATAATGCATGTTCATAGATGCCCAAGCTCCTCAGAGTCTCTCTGACAAGTTCTAAGGGTTAACTTGCTGCTCACCTACAGCACCAGGCTAAAGAAGTTAGTGGTGGTTAATTGTCTCCTCTTCTGCCTGGAGACTTCCATCTGCTCTTTCCCTTATATCCTAGATAACTGCAACATTGTAATCCCTTGGATGTCTTCAAGCAGAGAATAAAGCATATAGCATGCTTAATATTCCTATGAGGTTCCACAAAAAAAGAAAAACACTGTTAGCTGTCACCACAAAAATCACTGTTTATTGCTTCCTCCTCTCTTCTGCACTTCTCATTTGAGTATCATCCTTAATTTCAGGAAAAAAAAAAGAATAATAAAAAACTTAAGCCATTTCTAAATCCTTCTGCTTTACGTATGCTATCAGAATACTTAATTAGATGTCCCTGTTTTCTTCCAAAAAAATGAAAATTGTTCTCTATTCACTTCCTTCCCCTACCACACAAGGGTCCCAGCCCTTCATTATATTCTGAAGCATTTTTTTCCAAGCTGACTGTTCTTAGTGTTTTCTATTGTTTAGCTCTGTTGACTTCTATTCCTATTAAAACTTTTGATTGATATAATAATCTGAATACTATATAGGCTGCATAAAACCATAGACTTTTTCTGACTTTTTTCTTTTTTTATGTAGCTTACCTTTTCAATATTTTTTACTTTTTTTTTTTTAATTTTTGCTTTTCTTTTACAAGTTTTATAAAAAACAAACAGTACAAATAGCTGCAACAAGCTTCAAGCGCTAGCAAATCGTGAGCTTGCCAAAGTCTAGATCTAAATAAAAAAGCAGATGATCCCTTAGTACTTTAACAGTAAGACTAATGCCAATTTCTTCATAACATATTTTTGAAAGTAGATGCTTCACACATTTACCCAGAATAAAACGTGTCCATTCACCAAGAGGCATATGGGAGGCAATATAAGGACTGCTGGCTGCCTAACAGCCCCAGCCCCCTTCCTATGCTATCAAGAGGAGATTCACGTTGCTTTTTGAGATTATAAATTTTTGAGCCCATGCTCAAATATACATATTATTATTTAAAAACATTTTGATTAGTCATAGACATATGAGATGTTGCATTAGTGAAGTATCCCCTCAGCAAATAAATTTATACGTACAAAACCTTACTTGGGTATCTGATCTGAATGAAAAAATCAATCTTACTTTCCAAAGAAGATTCTTAAGAAAGTATTTGTCAAATCACAGTATATGAGGCTTTCCCAGGAAGCTTCTATTAAAGCAACATCAGGGTGACAGTCTAATATTTTGCTAGCATTCCAAAAACAACTGGAGTTCGAGTTTGCTGTTTATTTACTTGTTGAAGCACACTGCAGTTTGACGAATCAGAGCATTGAGAGATCGTGCTGTGTTTCTATAGCAATGACTCCAAGGTATAAAACCAACTCCAGATCCTCCCTTCAGATGCACAGGGCTCATTTCTATGTGTTGGCAGCAGGCAGGGGGGAAGTCACAGTGCATGCATTATCTCTATGCAAAGCTGGTAACAGATATCTGTGAAGGCCTTGAATATACATATTCTAAAGAGAAATGGTCCTTGTATAGGTTCAAATTAGAGATTAGAAGCATGTTTTATAAATCCACTCGGTGTTACTCTCTTAAAATGGTAAAGCAGGCCTTCTTTAGTCTTCTCTAATGTGCATAATAAGACAGTCATCCCAGTTTCATAGAATTAAAGATATCTGTTAAGAGCATTTCCTTTGAATCATAGTTGCTTTATTAATAAAAGTATTTAATTATGAAAGGTTCAGTAAACGTATGTCCAGTTAGATAAAAGATGGTAGAGGGTAGGCTTGGGCCTCCTGTCCCTCCCGTCTTCTGATCAGCCACACACTGCTTCACTGCAGGGCCAAGGGATGACTCCAGGAACACCAAGCTGCACAGTTCTGGGGACACCTTCTGCTCACATAAACAAAACTCCAGTAAACTTCCCTTCCTCGGCCAAGGGCAGAGTTCTATTCTTCATGCAAAAATGAAAAAATAAAAAATAAAAAACTGTGTTCAATAAAAAGGCGTAAATAGTAAGTGATTTGTAAAAATACACCTCTTTTTATATATTAGACTGATAAAAAAACCAAGTAGTCTCCATACTTAATGTGGTAACAGCTTTGAATAGCAGAAGTGAATGCATAAAGAGTTCCCATTATCTTCATCATGAGAGCATCATACTGTATAATATAAATATTTTATTTCTCAACTTTAACAGCAAGCCCTCAAAAAACTTGAAAGGAATTACTATTTTAATCTCAAATTATTCATTAACTAGTATTGAGATTTAACCCCAAAACCCCACTGAAACGCAGCTTATTTACTTTAGCAGAAGTTCAGAATCAGGAAATAATGGTCTTCCTTGTTTTACACATTAGCTACACCAAATTTCACAAACTCTTTATTTTACCTCTTCACAGCATAGCACAAGTACCCAACTTGGCCTTCAACAATATACTTAAAATACCAAGTTCTGATTTTTCCCCTTCCCACCATAAGTTCTTTTTTATTTTCATTGTATTTTTAATACCACTAAATAGAACCTTGAGAAATGAGGACTATAGACCCCTGCTTTTATTGCATTGCCTCCTATAGTTTCACACCTATAGCTACAGCCTTTCTACAAGAGGAAAAAAAAAAAAAAGAAAAAATATGTATGAAGACAGTTCTTCCTTATACTTCACACACAATTTATTAAGCATATACTTACATGTTGTGCAAAAAGACCACAGGAGTTAAGACAGACAGTAACTCTTTTCATTTTTATGAAACTACTACTTCTCAGCAGGAAATTTGGATGAAGTGACACAAAACTCCTTAGGAGATATTTTATTGACTAGAACAGAGAAGTAGTTCACAGTCCCCGACTAAAGGGCTGATTACATAGCAATCTATTTACATACATTCAAATTTCAAGTACACTGTGTTGATTACCTTTCATATTTCCTGAGACAAATGCACTTTCTTCTTGTTTGTATTGTATAGCAAAATATTCTTCCTTAACTATACTGGAAGGTCACATACATGAGACACAAAACTTGAAGGGTGAAATTAAACATTTTAAAAATATCATGATTCATATATAGAAATATATAACAATATATGTTTGGATTAGTTTTACCATCCTTATTCCAAGTTTACTGGGAATAACAAAACATACCTCTCAAACAGTAAGAGGATAATTTCACACAATTCTTTTGCCAACTTTTGTGAACTGGCAACCTTACATTCGTGATATTCTTTTCTACCTGAACAGCATTATATAGATCAGAAGGCAAAACTACTTCTTGGACACATCCTGGTATTCATTTGTGTACCTTAAGGCTACTTATGCATGTGTCCATCCATCTTAAACTCCTGTTTAAAATGTAAACTTCAGTTCTACCTTGTCAAAAGCCATTAGTACCTAAAGACTCAAAGACTGTTATTGTTATTATTCAGGAGTAAACTCAGTAACTTAACTAGATATAATACAAACAAGACTAAAATTTTGGCAGTCTTGACTGTTTAAAAGAAAAATATTGTTATAAGTCTGTCAGTCTTGCATAAATTTAAACACATATTTTGATAGGAAAGCAGAAATTCACTGTCCAAATTCATATTATTCAAAAAAATGTTATCGCACTCCATTTAAGTCACACTTTTTTGGCATTAATTTATTGTTCAAGAAAGTACCGAGTACATTAGCAACTAGTTTTTTTTTTTTTCTCTCTCTCTCTCGTAAACAGTTAGAACATTACTTAAAAAGAAAGTAGACTAGAGTCTTTAACATTTAATACAAAGATATAGTACATTAGAAGAATGACTTTGTATGCATATATACACACATCTATTTTTATATGTGCATGCAATAAATACATCTCCATTGCAGTCAGGTAGTGTATCCAAACAACTCAAATATATTTTATTTATCCATGTTCAATACATAAAGATATGCCATTCATCCATGATAAAACCAAATCTACACAATACAGAATTTGTACCAGGCATTCTTGCAGTACCAATAATTTTGTAGATTCTCTTTAAAAGAAAGAACTATGAAGTCTTATAATTAGAGTCAGTTTAAAAGTTATGTTGGTCAGAAGTAACAGATGACAGGGAAAGGAATAAAATAGATTTTTTTTTCAAGTAGAAGGACTAGGATTGATACTATAATACAACTCAAAGACTTGCAGAGAGATTTTAGATTACATTAAGTGGTATATAATTTCTGAGTAATTATTTTATTTCTTCTTTAACATTCAGGTACACAAGAGTCACAAAAAAGGTCCCAAACACAGCATGTCCTTGCCCATGTGCACAGAAATATATTATCGTATCGTGCAACAACATGTTCCTGTAAACACTAACTCCCATCAAATGTTTTCAAAAGAACCAGAGACCCCTATGCAAAATATGTGAAGTCAGGTTATATACAGTGTGCATAGCTTCCTAATCTACGTGAGTTGTCCAAGGACCCTTCTGCTTAAACAGCATCTTAGGAGACAAACCACTGGCACCACAAAAAGAAAAGGCATTAGACAAATGTGATCCAACACCAGCACAGGAACTACATTCACAGTAATTACTGCTACCACAAAAGTAACAGCATATGCACATACTCTTTCCCTTGAAATTAAACTCTGTACAAGCTTATAGATCTGAGAAACATGCACTACTATATAAGATTTAAATATAAATTTTCATTTCTAATAAGATCCATTAAGCTTCTGAGATAGCCCACAGAACTTAAAACAGTTTACTTGCATGCAGTTGACGGAACCAGAAGTGAATCTATAAAGCTTCATTTAAAAGCAAGTTATCTATCACCACAAAGACTTGCTAGTTGTCTCAGAGGTCATTTCCTCAGCTTATTTAACCTGGGCTTATGCAAGCAGCAATATGAAACCTATAACTCCAGGTATTTCTAAATGGGCAAAGATATTGCATAGCATGATTTAAACTTCTGAAAACGCTTTTTGTCTAATCCACATAAATGTAGAATAATCACTTACAGTCAAAGTTATGAAAAGATGAGTCAACTGTATTAATCAGTATAAAGACATTAACAGAAATCATTACAAAAAAGAAAAATGAGAAAAAAAAGAAAAAAAAAAGCTTTTAAACCAATAGCAAAGTGAGATGGAATCTAGATATTCCTTTAGATTACACTTAAGGTCTCAACTCACAGCAAGCTTTTTTCCCCTCCCTCCTGATTTTGGTCATACTTTGCAATTGTTTTATCTCTGTTTGTTTGTGGTGAAAAAGGAGTAGCTTGGAGCAATCACCTTCTAAATACATTCAACTTTTTTAATGCTGTTTGTCCACTCATAACAGAGAATCTTATTTCTTTGCATTTTTTTCAAGTCTTCTCCATTTTATATTTTAATCACACTTCCAACAAACCATTAAGGTAAGGGGGAAGGGGAGAGGGTTAGCCTTGGTGGTTGCTATTCCATCAGCTCTCCACAAGATCCTCAAGTTAAATTCTAAACTCTGAAATACTTTTCTCAGGTTGCTTATTAGATTTTAAAATATACTAAGCACACTAAAATACAGTAAAGTGCTCAGCAGTGGTCAGTTTCTAGGCACTTTATATTCATTCTTTTCAGCAGAAGTTTAATACACTTATATGCCATAGCCCATATCTCTTTACGGCAAGGGTTAAAATATACCTTTATCATAATTATACAAGTCTTTGCAAGCAATGAAGATCTATTACATATTTAATATAAGTCATATTTTAAAGAAAAATCTCTTTGTGCAAAACTCCAATTTTCAAATGTTTCTGTAACATGTAACATAAGAAACAAGTGTAACTTTCATGAACAAAAACTATCACTGGGCAAGGGAAGGAGCTCAAAGCTAAGCACAGAATTGGCAATACTAATAAACACTGAGAAAAGTCAGGCAAACAGCAACAGTTTAAGCAAAGAAAATATAAAGATTGGCCTTTCAAAAGGTGTGAATTCAGAATAGTCATTAATAATTTCTGCTCTCCTAGATGCTCAAAAAAACTAGATCATCCCCTTACATTTAAAAGGGGTGTCTCTGGACTGCAAATGAATACAAACAAAGTAAAACCAAGCTGCGTATAGATATTTGGGAGATTTATGCTAAAAAAGGATAAATCTGTTTCCTTAACTAACAAATAGAGTGATAAACCTTGAAGTAGTAAAAGACTAGCAAGTGCTTCATATGTTTTGGTGATACTTGTGTGACTGTTTTAAAGTCACACCAGTATCTATTTCAAATTATGTACCTGAGAACAAGTCAAACAAAGTATTAGACATTTCAAAAAAAAACACTCTGAAGTATTCAGAAACACAATATGAAATAGTAAAAAAATATGAAGAGATATTAATAAGATCACAGCAACTCCAGAGTTGCACTTCAATATGCCAGGTTATACCTATCAGTCAATTTATGCATTTGAGACAGTTTATATGACACTTCATGTCTTTAATAACTGCAGAGAAATCTAAGATTAGTGAAAGATATATAAACAGATATTCTTACTAGAAGGACTCTAAAAATATTTATAGTAATTTGTTTAAATTTAGAATAATACAGGTTTCAGAAAAAAAATCTTTTGAATAATGAAAAAAAAACAACAACTTTTTTTTACCCATAGGTCCCTGTATTCATGTTAAAACTTCATGTTTTAACTTCACAAACTAATGCAACTAACCAAGAGAACAGTGCAAGTAATTATTATAATTACTGTGGGCAATGAATAGAGTCCTGCCAAAATCCAAAGGATTCTAGTTGCCATAACAGTTCCAGCTACATCACAGAAACAATACTGGTATAAAAACATGCATCCACACAAAATTAGAAGAAAATCATTTTGCTACAGATTAAGCACTTGTTACAAATGCACAAAATACTGTAGTTCTTCCTAGTACAGTCTGGGACTTGTTCTACAACATCCTATAGAAAATGCCCCAAACCCCACATTTCTGAAAAGACATATCCATGCATCTTGATACCTTCAAGGTCCATCAAGAAATACAGCAAACAGCTACTTAAAACAGTTAAAATGCAGACTCCTAGGTCTGAAAGAGTACTGGAAAATAGTTTAATGAAAAATAGTGGTGGTAAAAAATGAGGCAAAAAACAAATACACACATACTTCAGGTTGGGAACTACTTGTTTCCATTACTCATTCCACAGGAGGTATTGGTAAGGAGTTTATCTGAACAGATTTTGGTTTCTACTGTCCTTGGATATTGGAACAACTATACAAAAAATAGAATACAGAATACAGAATTCAAATTAGCTATGAGTTTGTGATATTATGGAACTACGTTGCTCCCAAATCACACACACACAAAAATATACATTCTAAAGTTACATTAATTGCAAATTAGTAACATTTTTCCAAACACATTAGACCCACACCTGTGGTCAGCATATTTTCCTATTTTCAGCACTCCCCTTCCATCTTCCCTCCACCCTCTTACCCCACTTTTCCATTATAAGTTTTAGGTGACACTTTCTTAAGTTCAAAGTAAAATAGAGAAATCTATGTGCAATTGGTCAGTATCCAGTTATCTGCAGCAGACTATATTACATACTGAACAAAATAAATGAAACTGAAGTGTTCATCTTTGAATGGGGAAGAATTTGCAACTGGATAAGGTGCTGATATATTTATGAGGAAATTATGCTTAACCAACCTGATAGCCTTCTATGACGAGATGACTGATTTGGTGGATGAGGGGAGAGGAGTGGATATTATTCACCTCGACTCTAGTAAGATTTTTGATAACCATCTCCCATAACATCCTTGTACAGAAGGTGATAAATTGCGCCGCATGATGTAGATCGTTGCCAGCAGGTTGAGGGAGGTGATCCTTCCTCTCTGCTCAGTACTGGTGAGGCCACATCTGGAGAACTATGTTCACTTCTGAACTTCCCACTACACGAATCTGCTGCAGCAAGTTCAGCAAAGGGTCACGACAACATTTAAAAGATTGGACCATTGCTTGTAGAAAAAGATGGGAACGTTTAGCCTGCAGAAGAGAAGACTCCGGGAAGTTCTTACCAATAGATATCAATACCTGATAGGAGGGTCTAAAGAGGACCAAACTCTTCTCAGTAGAGCCCAGTGACAGGACACGAGACAGTGGTCACAGGCTGAAACACAGGGACTTGAACATGAGAACTTTTCTCTGAAAACAGCTGAACATTGGAACAAGTTTCCTGGAGAGGCTGTGGAGTCCCCACCCTTGGAGATATCTGGAAGCCAACCGGACATGACCCTGGGCAGTTCACTTGAACTCTCCAAGAGCAGCAAGGGTGGTCCAGATGATCTCCCAAAGTCCCTTCCAACCTCAACTATTTTGTGATTCTGTGAATCTTTCAAATATACTTTTACGTAAAAGCTATTGAAGTCACACCACATATACCACTTTAGTACTTTTATACCACTTCAATATTTTTACCACAAACTTGCCATGTATCAATATCTCTCTAAGTGCAAAACATAGAAACAGTAGACATTGATTATTCCATGCACTACAGGTAGGTAACCTGCAAGAAGCTATCAAGATAAAATTTAGCTTACAGCATTACCTTGAGTAGAAACAGAGCTATATGAATAAAGGAAGTAAATATGTCAAATAAATTTTCTTCTACTTCCATCATGTATGATGTTATTCAACACAGATGACTTATAAGCTCAGCATGCAAGTAATGGATTAAAAAAAAAGACACGCACACATACAACCAAACAAGCATTTCCCTGAATATCCTCAAATATCCAATAAACTGGAAATGTCATATTGCTCATTATTTTTTTACTCCTCAATGCTCAAATTCAGTAGTAGCACATATACATTCAAAGAATATAACAATTCCAACATACCTATAATAGAAGACATTTGATAATAGATTTTTCAGCTCAATTTCCGTCTCAATGTATTTGACGTGTTAAGAGAGAACTGTGAGCAATACCTCACATAAGCCACTGTTCTTTTTCTTTTCTATACTTCTCAGACCACTTCTGAGTGAGCTCTAAGTATACATTTGATTTATGGGGCTTATAATCAAGGTAAACTATCTGTCCAGTCCGTTTTGGGACAGCTTTTTCGATCTGTGTTCCTTCATGCCATTCATTAAACGATGTGATTGAAATAATTTCTGGTCGCACCAGCAGGGCTGCACTAAAAGCAGTCTCATAGTACTTTCCATTGACACGATTGCGAGTATTGTGATTGTTCCACGGTCGGATGCTGGTATCAATATATCCTGGCCCCACACTTGGAATAAACATTAAGTTGTTACTATCACAGAAGGCTTTTAAACTTGCCCAGTTGTGATGAGACGAGCCATAAGAGAAGCCATTGGTGGCAAAGTACGTGTACATTCCATCAAAGCCACTTCTGTGAATATCATGCTTATGTCTTTCTTCCACTAAAAGTGCAATAAATAATCCATCATAAGGAGTATTTCGAATAGTTTGGGATCCAGAAACAGTTAGCAGATTTGCCCATATTTCAGGAATTGTTACATAAGAGTCATAAACATAAAACATGGGAAGGAATCTGCCTGTGCTGGTCTTAAACCTGTAAAAAGCTGGATGGCCTCCATATCTATAAAGCAAACAAGTACTGTTAGCTATTAAGACATAATTTACCAGGTGTAAAATACTATTTCACAGGGTAAATAGAGGACTTTTCTAAAAATTAATTTTAAAAGACAGCACATATGCTTCAATATATAGCAATTCATATGCATTTTTAATCCAACATAGGGCAAAGTATTAAATAAATCAGCAAAGAGCCTTTAAATCACTACAGATTAGTAATTTAGTGACAGTGCGTGTTACAAGAAAATTCAGCATGAAAATCCACCATGAAACAATGTTTAAGTAGCACCAATGAACAAAAACAACTAGCAGCTGTAACAGATTTATTAAATTGAATTAAAATCATTAGAGGTCAACACATTGCAACTGGAAGTTTGTTGCTATAAAAACCTCTTTCTTAATTTGTATGTCTTACAGCATAGTATTTTCACTGTTAACTTTGAGCTATCATGACTTATATAATACTAACAAATTTTAAGGACAGTTTACATTTCAGTATCTTCATTAAGTTCATGCTTCAATATTTAGAGAAACAGATTTTGTTTACATTTCAGTATCTTCATTAAGTTCATGCTTCAATATTTAGAGAAACAGATTTTGTTTTCGAGTTTTGTACCATTCCAATATGCATAAAGTTTCTGCACCTATTCCCTCAGTTAACATTTTTATATATTCTTTAAGGCTTTGTATAATATACAAAAGTTATTTAAATCAACATGTAACTATGTCTAAATGGGTTTATGATTGGACTTGATGATCTAAAAGGTCTTTTCCAACCACAGTGATTCTATGATTCTAAAGGAAACATTTTGAAAGCACTCACTTGTCAATGATGTATTTGACATTGTTGTACATACTGCGATCATCTCTATCTTTGTAGGGTTCAATATGAAAAGTAACCTGAAAAATGAAAATGCAGTAAGAGTACTCTGAACTTCAAATATCAAATGGGCACTGATTATTACATGAATTACACCAGTCAAAATGTTAATGCTATATAAGAAAGAACTGTTAAGAAACTAGAAAGTGGTAGCTCCAGCCCTATGAAAATTAGAAACAGACTATGCACGTAGTGTTTTACAGTGTTGCAAAAGATTACCTTTCTTCCCTCTAGCTTAGGGATAATACATATGCTCAATGAAACTTAGGAACTAGAGCAGGTTAACAAAATCTGAAATAAACAAGGACTAACCAAGTGTATGACAAAAAACTAACTGATGAAATGTTTTGATATTTAACTTCTAAACAACATATTACAATTGCTATAGATAATAATTCTTCAAAGAAAGCTTTCAATATGCAATAGACATTTTAAGATATGGGATATGAAAACTTTAATTTAGAATTTTATAAAATAGATTTCAACTACTTATGAAGTGTTATAATATGTTATACTAATGAAAGGAGATATTTTTCCACAAGCAATTTATGCACTTAGTAAATAAATAAATTTTTAAAAAGTGTCCAACTACTCTGCAAAATGATCAAATTTCATTTTAGATAGAGCATATCTATTAGGTGCAAACTATAGCAAAATAGTATTAGACTAACTCACTAGCACAGATGTATAGGTTCAGAGGCACTATAATTTCCTATTTCATTTCAACCTATCAAAAACAGGCAAATCACAGAATACTTATTTCCATCAGATTTCTGTTTAGCAGATAAAATAGAAATGCATTTTGTATGTTGTTTTTAAGCTGTTAATATTCCTACCATTTTATCATAACTGTATGCTTAAGATGTAAGACTCATAAGGAAAATAACAATTCCTGGTAGGACCTTTACTTGATATCTGTATTCCCATCATTAGAATTGTTGTTATAACTTGGTATATTTGTAATTCAGGAATACGACGAATATTTTGCTTGACTGTTTTAATGTTTATGGTAGAAATATAATGCAACTGTTAGGGCCTATAAGCAATAAGGAATGTAAAACAGTGCAATAACTGACACACATATCGCCAGTGCATCAATAGCCTCCCTGCCCTACAGTATGAGTGGAATGTAGTGAACTGTTAAAAGTTTACTATCTTAATTAATCCTATTTCTCATTTCTTAAAAATACTTTACCTTTAGATTGTATTTGTGGGCAAAATCCAAAATTACAGGCACCAAATCATCAGTTGGCTCCCCATTTTCATCTGCCATGCCTGGTGGGTACCATGAAAGTGCTATTACACCTGAAAATACAAAGTTACTAAGTTTCAAGGCATTTTATGCAAACATAAAATACGTAGCTTATTTATCAGCAATTATAATTAAATTTGATGTAAGATATACCTAACAAACAAGAACTTCAAGTTAATTATGAAATCACAATACTCCCAGGAGTAGATTTTCAACATCTCTACTTCTTTTTCTTAAAAAATAAACTGGTGGTAAGACCACGTGACAAGGAAACAGTTCTGTGCTCACTGTCTCAAGACTAAAACTTACAGCCATTCTCCCTTCTTTTTGGTAAAGTGTCCTAATCTCCGGGCTGTGACAAGAGCTCCTCAACAGCAGCTCCTGCAGCATTACTGCAGGATAGGTAGAAAACATCCACATTACACAGAGTCAAAAGAATACTCAAGTAATGAAGACTACCCATGTGATAAAAGCTATTTTCTGAATTCCCCACTATATTTCCGCATCGTACTCGAAGGCTCCATTACGAAATACTTTAGTACTAGAAACAGTGACTATCTCACACCTTCCCTAACTAAAAGCAGACACTTTGCTGCAGTCCATACTTACAGCTAAAGTAACCAGACTCGTGTTAAATAACTCGTAATAACCTAAGGAAGTTAGAATCTAAGAATCTAAGTAGCTACTGTCAAACAAGACAAAAGTAAATACAATGCTCATGTGTTGCAAGTTTTCCTGATGCTTTCCATGACAGAAAAGAACACATATCTCTTCAGAAGAGCTAGAGCTTTTCCTGCGAAAATAAAACTGTCAGATAAGTCAGACTTTTTAGTTGTATAATTAAAGTGATATTCCAGGAAAAAAAAATACATAAAATACTAATTTAGGATTATTTTTCTAACAGAGTTATAGAGAAGTCAGTATGATTGTTTTTACCTAGGTAAAACCTTAAGTCTACAAAGACCTAAGTAGGTCACAGAGATAGGCAGTATATATTAATTACCCATTTTAATGACATTTCTGACTAATAAGCTCTATAAAAACAAACCTAAGTTTTAATAAAGCATAAATTAGAATACACAATCAGTTTCCAATGTCCAGAGATTTGAAACCACTATACTGAAGGGAGGTAAATACCTACAGCATTTTCTGTGATCATTTTATTAAAGAAAAAAACTATAGATAAGCAGTAGATAGATTATCACAAGAGAAGTCTGTTGGTAGACAAGAAATAAGTAATTCACTGCAGCTGGCCATGTTATTTTTTCCTACTCAACACAAAAGGGAAGGACAAAACTCAAATGAGTAGGATATAAAGGACAAACAGAACTTCAGCAACAGCAACCAGGCTGCCCTCTTCTGCATCACCCACCAAGACTCTTCACAGGTTCTATACAATTATAATTCATTTTTTTTCATTGGACATTTCCTGAGAAGAAAAAAGCATATATGTCCATAATGCAGTACTTCAGGAGACTAAAGAATGCACTAGGTGACACAAGCATATTAACCGATCCACAACACACAGCAAAACAATACACGATTCAAGACAAATGAGCAACTTCAGACCAGAGTACCACAAAATAGGGTGGTGACAACAAAATAAGTTTCACCAGCAACTAAGTAATCTAAAGAATAACAGATGAATAAAATGTATTTTAAAATTAGGTAATTTAAATAAGGAAAGAATTGTAGAATGACACAAGAAAATTGCAAGGAAGCACTGAATAAAATGCTCTTGCTTCTCCAAATTCTCATATTCCATTACACAATATTTGCTGAAAGAATCACTTACATTTTTCTCCTTTTGCAAGGTCCTTGATAAAGCCTTTCAAAAAAGGCTAGAAGAAAAAATATTTTTGATAGAATGTAAAAAACAGTCATGGCTTAGAAATTGGCTAAGATACAAAAAGAAAGAACAGCACTGTACATTGTCAACTTCATAATACACCAAAAATGAACAAAAATGAAATATTATGTCAAATTTTTTTATAAGAATTAAAAATTTGATGACAAAAATAAGAAAGTTGGTCAAATCTAAACGGAGGACAACAAATTAAAATGCACTTGAAGTCCAAAGACAAAATGATAGCAGAAAAAAAAATCTGCTTTTGATAAGCATCTGTCAATACATTACAAAAGCATGTCACAAGATGCTTGAACTCACTTATATTGCTGAGTTATAAGGGAAAAGTAACAACTTCATGTATCAAAAGCTATCTGCAAAGCATTTTTCTTAGTATTTTGCACTCTTTTACCACCATCTCAGCTTTATTAAACAATTCCATTAACTGTACCAGAACTCCAAAAGTTGGAGATGCCCTTTCTGCTTTCATCATACTATCATATATAATTTTCTAATTTCTACAGTGCTAGGAAAGCATCCGATGGCAACTTATTCCCAAGTGTTCCCTGACAGTTTTATGCCTGTTGCTAGTTCCTATCCTTAATAACGGATTTATCCTATTACTGACAAGACTAAGAAATTCTCTATTTTCTATTAAACCTTGTTCAAAAAAGTCAAGGATAGGTCATGAAAAAAGTGGAGGAAGAGGAATGGAAAGTGAATCCTACGTAAGTCAACGCTAGTACTGGGTACATCAATTTTTAGCCCTCACCTTGAATGATGCCATCAGCTATGATCATCCAGTTCCAAGTATAGTTACAGAAGCCATTCACAGTTAAACTATTGGAATACACAATTATTTTAAAGATGTTGCACATAAATAGCCATAAAAGCCAAGAATAATAACAAAAATGGCATCAAAAATATATTAAAAATTAGTTTATATAGTTCATGTTAGATAACATCTATATTATTTAAATAAAGATGTTGCTTGAGGACAAGTTAGTCACACTGAAATGATTTTACCTGAGTTAAGGAAGGTAAAACATTAGACATTTATACAGCTAATGGAACATACATGAATACATCGGATATAAATTATATAAAAGCTATAATCTTATATGCTCTTTGAGGTAAGAATTCCTATATAATTGTTGCACCACAGGTATCTGAAGAAAAGCATTTCTGTTTGAACAGACTGTTCTATAACTATGCTAACATGGCTTATTGCAAGCTGTTCTTAAAACTTAAGTTTCATCTTCAAAGAAAAACTATACAAACAGAAATTATATAGAAAATAGAGATGCCATTACTAGAATATGTTAAACAATAAGCTAAGAATCATGCGTCCGAAAGATCAGAAATGTAGTTTGCAGTTTCTGTGCTGTAACACTCATGAGAAGCAGCTCCAAAGGCCTAGGTTTCAGTTTGGGGTTAAACCTAATGAATACAAAAGCATTCATTCACTTCAGACATTGCCAGAATTACACAGAAAAGTGCAAGATTTAGTCAGTTATGTTCAACCAAATATTTAGGACTGCGTAAGTGAACAACATGCTAAAATGCTAACATCTATTACCAATTGAGGCTGAACGCATTTGCTTCATGTGGGCTTCTATGACAGAAGGGTCTTTGGAACTGTAAGATCCAAGCTCAGGATAAAAGTTGGCCCCAATGTCCTCAGGAGGATTATGCCTTCCTTTTGGGTAATTGTTTGCAATTTTTGGATCCCAATGTGGCAGCAATGGATGGTTCCAGTGAATATATTTACCATCGAATTGTGGATTCCCAAACCAACTATAATAGAACACATGAAAGTTATAATTAGGAGAAGACAGCTCTTCTTCCAGCTTGTTTACAGGAGGTATAGAAGCTTTCATAGTATTGATTGCGCTACTATGAAAGTTACTGGCGTGCGTTACAGTATCTCCTTGAATCCTATTTAGGGAATTCGGTTTATTTTCTAAGACTGCTGTCCGTTGTTGAAGTTCAGGCAATAGACCAAGTCCAAACGGATCCCCAAAGCCAGCTCTGTCAGGTCTGAGAGTCTTCAAAGCCATCATTATGGAGCAAATAAATAAAATAAAAAGTAATAAAATGATGCATGTTCTTCTGCGAAATCTTGCCATGATGTCATAGTTCAGAATCCAAAAGACAGGATTTTGGTCACAACTGAGCAAAAGAAATATCATAAAGTCAGATTACTTATGAAACATTTCATACTATTGAATTAGATAATTAGTCTTTACATAATAAAAGCATTATGTCAACAATGTGACATTTACACATTGACGGCATGCTCCTTTAAGTGAGAGAAAGTAAACAAAAACTTCTGCATTTGAGAATATATGTTAGGGACTCAAGTTCTACCACTAGTGCATCACATATTTTACATGACATCCTACTTTTAAACTTAATTGTTATTTTCATGACACTATTAAATTCCATAGAATATAAACTCTAGTCATATTATTTTAAAAATACTATACTTTGACCAGTTTGATAGAAGTAACATAGAAAATAGAACAAAAAAAGCAGTGATCATGAAAGAAGCTTAACACAAAAGAGCAAGACTAAAGAACAGAATGGGATGTAATAGAATTTTTCTTTATGTTCAGAACACAGGTTCAATAACTAATCTATTTATTGGCTTTGGACAAACCAGCTATGCAGTTCATTGACTAAAATACAAATTTTATGTATTTCTCAACAAAAAAGCATACAGGCTAGGTGCCAACAGTATTTTACTACAATGTCACAAGTGCACGATATTTCATATAGGATTCCAGGACTAAGTTTAAAGCAAGAACAACTGTGTGCTGCAAGATGTGAAAATATAAAGATATATGAGTGCTTGTGTGTATGCATATGTATATATATACACACAAAATATTGATTACTAATTATAACTTAAATTCCTGTTCAACATTAAAGGCAAGTAAGCAAGAGGAAATAAATTAATTTTAGGTCACCACTGAACTACATGGAACAAGACTATGTGTAAAACTGAGAACTGAGAATTTTGATTCAATGGCCATTACAGATGGCATGGTTATGATCCTGTAACCAACATTCACATTCTAAAAATCTGACTTTAATCAGTAATCACTGACGTTAGTATACACAAGTCATTCTCAGATTTTAAACATCTTGATTTGGTTTCTATTAGTGAATTTAGTTTCTATTTAATGAATTCTGCTTATTACTGCTGTTAAAGTACATCATCATATTGCTCAATTGTTACAACACCATATTTGTCAGTGTTGTCTGTAAAAATGAATTTTAGATGAGAAATTTTTAAGTTTTTTAACAAGCACAAGTTAGATTACTACCATGATACTGTTTCCACTTCTAATCTTAATCCATTCACTTCTATTGCCTACTTTTATTCAGTCCTGATATTCATCCAACTCTCCCTTTGAGTCTTTTCAAATTTTCACTCATACACTAAAACAGCAAACTTCAATTACATGCAAATGAAGACAAAAGAAAAAAAAAAGCTATCTGCTTTTACTTTGTTTCAGGGCTGACTCAGCTGAATGAGTATCACAGCACTAATTCAAACAAGAGAGTTAGCAACACAGTTGGTGCTGTAGGACAAGGAAAATGAAGCTGCTCATTTTGCCCAGCTGCGCTGTGAAACTTGGGCATCCTTAGCTACTGACAGGGCAAGTGATTTCACAACAATTAAGCTCACAGTACTGAACACAGTGCAAAATGTTTTTATTGGCAGATTTCACACTGCTTTAGCATCATCTCAGTTGCAACAGTTCTTTTATACAGCTCGCAAGACCTTAGAATTTTGTACAAGAGAATGCTTGGAGTCCAGACCTCCTCCAAATCATTCTTCTGATAATTAATTCTTAAAACATTCAACCTACTTCTACTATTTTTGTTTACTCTCCAGCCATCTCTATAGCTTACAAGGCATTCTTTTCTAGACATTTAACTCAGTTTAGGATTACAGAAATCAGAGGATAAGGGGCTTGTTTGTTTAAAAACAAAGTTTAAAATGTTGTTCAGCTAGTTAAACATGTGCATTTCAGATTTCTTCAACTCAACTTCAGTTAAAAATTTCGTTTGGAACAATTCACATTTTAGAATTTTCAGTTTTCTTCAAATTTGAGCAATACTACTGGTTTCAGGTTACAGGTTGAAGTGAGGCCAGTGAGGTACTACTTCTGCATTTTTTATTTTATTTCCTCTGGAAAGACTGCATGACCTTGGGGGATCATGGTTTGTAATTAAAAAATTCAGAAAATCTTTCATCTTCACTCTCCTCCCTAATATTGCAGAACCTGTTCCTTCTTATTCTTTTTTTGAAATCAATGACTAGATTCCTCCTCTACTGCATTAAGCTTTTACTATGATAAAGTGCTTTTTGCAAACACTGGAAAATCGATCCCAATATTCCATGTTCTTATTTCAATAAAAAAAATTTCCAATGGCATATTTAATATCAAAATATATTAAAATGTAAGCAGCATATACACTAGTTCTGATTCAACTGGTGGTCTTCAAAAGCCGACTAGCCTAAGGACAGAGCCTAACCTACGGTGCCATATTGTGAACTTCTAGAATCCTTATATTGAAGCTAAATTCAATTATTATTCAATAACAATTGAATTCTCATATTGAAGCTTTTACAAATTTGTAAAGCAAAGAGATAATATCCATGTTGAATGCTTGAATGTGTTCTGTACCATCACAGTCAAACTGACAATATAATTCAGCTCTTAAAACTGTAAAGCTGAAATCAAGAGCTACAGGTTGGCCATTATGTCATTCAGTCTTGTCCAGAGCCAGTCTGGAGACTGCAGCAGGCAAATTATGCTCTTCAACACCAGTGCCATAGCAGAATCACAGTTTCAGAGAATAAGACTAAGCAGACCTGCTACACAAAACAACTAGCTGAAGTCTGCCCTGAAGTCACCATGCTGCTGTATCTAGAAGCAGTCCCCATCTTCATTAGGAATGACCTTCAGTTATATGCTGGTTAAGAGCTCACACACAGTCTGACTCATAGCATGACTTGGTAAACAGCAGTAGCTTTCGGAACCTAAACCAAGATTGTCAGCCTTTATTTGCATACCAGCAAATAAGCCAAAAATCATGTGTGTGAATAGCTTAAGCTCTTTCTCTTGTCTTGGGAACTCATTTTAAAAGAGCAACAACCAAAACTATAACAGGTCAAGAATTACAAAAAAAAAAAAAAAAATCATTTAGTTTAAACCACAAGATAACAGAACATCCCTATAACTTTTTCCAAAATAAGGATATATATTCAACCAGAGAGAAGTAGTTTGATTGCTCTAAATCATTTTCATCATACTCTAATTCAAATTTCAACTAATTCCTATGTCCTCCTTTAGTATTACTGATCCCACAAGGAACACATGCAAGAAGCACTTCTGGTTAAAATAGGTGCATTTGCCTTTGTAAGAACCAGCAAATCCTATAGGCTTCTTTGATATAATGCTACTTAAATGCGCAAATGAAAGCACACCATAAAAGCAAGGTCTGAGAACCCCACCTGCCTGACGCACTGGGGAGTAAAGGTAGGGCCATCCAAAACTCTCTAGGGCCCCATGGCAGGTAGGTCAAAACTTCTCAGCTAAGATTGATAAGCTTAGCTTCCAAGACCAAAAACTCTGAAACAACAGTTTAGATCTGGCAGAACTGAAACTTTTAGGCCTTCACAGTCTTCAGTGTTTGGAAAAACCCACTACTCTTCACCCTAGGCTCCAGAACTAAAAATGCAGCAATGATCCTAAATACACTACTTATGTTCCTAAGTGATTGAGTAGGCGAGATTTAGGAAACTTTCTTGGGGCTGATCAGTCTCTCAGACACTGTATTTACGTACTGCACTCTGGTCTGGAGAACACATGATAAGAAGTGACGGAGTGAGAGTTCCTCTTCCGTGGGACAATCCTGTGGGTGTTTCTATCGCTAGAGCAGCTAGGAAACTTCTCAGAAACTTACGTCAGTACAGAAAAAGTCTTTTCTATAGACTTTAAAAGAATTATATCATTAACTATAAAAGAAGACATCTTATCACGCAGACATTTTATAGTGAGCCTATATAGGATGAAAAGTTTTACTTTCAAACATTCCCAGTAATATAAGGTTTCTTTTTGATTCACCCAAATTTCATAGTTATTTAACATCTAACATGGATACTTTTATATTACACAGAAAACACACAACATTTTTCGATAACCTGATTTGAATTAGAGAAAGAGAGTAGCAATAAGAAAAATAAAAGGATCCATTTTGGTACATTTTCTTTCAGACGGGCTGCGGGGGCCTCCAGCCCCAACTTCAGCATCACGACCCCTCTCACCGCGCCCTGGAGCGAAGCTGTGTAACGGCAAGAGCCGGACCGAGGGGCAGGAGCCCTGACCCCGCGCCGCAGGACGGGGCGCGGGGATGCGCACCTCGCCGGGAGCGCCTCGGGGCGGCGGGCGGCCCCGGGAGGGCAGCGGCTTCGCGGAGGCGCTCACGACTGCCGAGCTGCGCCGGGGGAGAAACTGTGCAGCGAGGAGGAGACAGCT
>JAWLRI010000898.1:841607-912586 GCA_034781795.1 Crypturellus tataupa | reverse complement strand
CACCCCCGCGCCGCCACAAAATGGCGGCCGGGGCGCGCGCTGGCTGCTCGGGCTGCGTGGAACCCGCTGGGCGAGCTGCTCGGGGGAAGGTCTGGGGGGGTTGTGAAAAAAGGAAGTGGGTAGCTGCGTATTAGATATTTCTGAATTTTTTTTTCTTTTAACACTCAAAACTGAACATATTTTTTTTTTCCATTTTTTCCTTCATTTAGGAACCGGGGTAACAAGGGCCTAAACGGTATAAAAAGTGGTCATCCCCGTCTGTGTAGCCTACATTTTGCCGTGGAGTGATGATGCATTTGTATTGCTGTGAGGAATGCCCTGGCTTGGGACCCCCCTGCCTTTACATGTCAGCTCTGTGGAAATGAACGAGAAAAAAAATATAGATAGACTTAGGATGGATACTTACCTTAGTATACATACGTTTTGTAATTGCAATTAATTGCAGCAATATAAGTTTATTTTGGTATGTGTTGTTTCGGTTAATGCTTCTTTCCCCCCCAAAGCCTTGACAGTAGGTTATGAGGGGTTGGCAGTTGCCGTCTTGCCTTTAATGAGACGAGTAACCAAATCATGAAAAAACGTACACCCGTTTCTCATTCCAGCGCGAGGTGCGTGTCAAGAACACTTGTTGAGGAATACTTCAAATTGGCTTGATACAAATTGTTCCACTAGATAAACAGTGTGATTTTCCTGTAGAACGAAAATATTTCTTTCCATTTCTGTTATAAAAAACAGCTATAATGAGTTGGATCCCTGTGGTGCCGTTTGCATGATTTTGTAAGAACCCCTCCAAGCCCCGAGAGAAAGAGAACAGATAATGTGCCACAGTGACTGGAATTGCAGTTCTGTTGAAATCAATAGCAAAGCTCTCATTGATTTCACCAGCAGCGGTATATCACCTAGTACGTTTAAGGCTTAGAATGAGGATCTTGCAGTATAGGCATAAACAAGCTAAACAAATAAATTCAACAGCTCTTGTGGTTCTCTCTGTATTCTGAAAAAAATCGATAAGCATGACTTGCTTTTTTTTTGTGTGTGGATGTGTGTGTGTGTGTGTGTGCTATCTGAATGCTTGGGTGGGAAATACATTTGCAGTAATGTTTTTCTGTGTGTGAGTGAATGATTTAATTAGCAGGGAACACATCATATGATTCAAAAATAATGCAATAATAGATGAGCATGCATCTGAAAAGATTGCAGTCCAAGCTAGAAATTTTGATACCTATATCATTGTCCCACAGTCTTACTTTTCTTTTAGTGCTTTTTGCATCTATTTCTTGCTTCCTTGCTTTCCCTTTTTTCCTTCTTCTTTTTTTTTCTTGTATTTTATAAGACATAACTTAAATTTCATTTTGTCTATGCAGTGGGGAAGAGCTGTTATTCAAATCTTTGAAACAACAAAGCAACAAAAATCTTTGAAAAGTGTTATGAAATAGGCATGAAGGAGACAGCGTACACATCAGAGATATATCAAAGATATTTGTTGTTCTGACATAGCTCTATTATGTCTTTTTTTTTATTACTGGAAAAACTGACAAGACTGACTACTTCTGACTAGGGTTAAAAAAATTCATAGAATTTTCTGTAAGCCACTGTTTCCATTAAGGGATAGAGAATGTGCTTTGTCAGGTAGTTTTTTTTATTTAGGTTAGATTTTTTTTTTTTGGCTTACACTTACCATTTTTCTATGTTAAACTAGCTTACTAGCTTGCCTTCAGTGTATATTCCTATTCTGGATTTTTTCTCCATTGTGTTCTCTATCTTCTCACTCAGTCTTTGTTTATGGATATAATCGCTGTAATAAAATGTTCTGGCTTCAGAATAAGCACAAAAGAATAAATAGCCTGTGCTTGAATAAAGAACACTTTTTTAATTGTCATATCTTTATCTTCATTGTCAATAGTCTGTGTCAAAGTCAGTGTCTTTCACTTTTTCATATTTTTTATGAATCTATTTATCCTAGACAGTTAATAATCAGAAATAATTATGAAAAATAATTATGTTGTCCCTTCTGGGTAACAGGTGAGAAGCTGGTGGCTAGAAACCTTATTCCCATGTAGTTCCAAGGTTGTTCATTTAATAACAGCACAAATAACATTTTGAATTTCTGAAAAATATGAAGATGAATCTAATACTGGAATTTAATTCTGAATGACATTTCCAGGTTGGAAACCACTCGTAAAGAGAATACTGCCTTGAACATGGTATGTACATCTCTCTCTAACTTCCCTTTTTTATTCTTTTCCCTATTGATACTAAAAATGTAGATTCCATGCTCAAATCCTGATGCTTCATTTTTAATGTGGTCTTTCTTGGTAAGCATTTGATAAAATAGAATCATTCTGGACATGAGAGACTGAAAATATTTTTATTTTCTGCCTCATTCTTATCCCAGAGCTCGTAGTTTGCCAAATTTCTTCAGTCTCTGTCTGATCTGAAGCCACCTCCTTTGAATCTTTCTCTTCAGGGCCCGCTTTCCACATTTTCTTGTGCAGAAGTTAAAAATTAATGTGCTTTTCTGGTGCAAAAAGTTGCATAATACTGATTTGTTTTTCACTCTATTCACATTTTCAAAGGCAGCAGAAATACTATAACATTTTGTGGGTTTTTTTTGTTTGTTTTTTATTTTCTTTTGTTTTGGATGGCTCTGCACTGTTTCTTGCTTGTTGCTTGCTTTTTACTAGTTTGAAAAGTTTATTTTGCCATAGCAAAAATTGGATGCAGGGATTGTTTAGAACATTGAAAGCTTCGATTATGGAAACCTTAGTAGTACTCACCTACATTATCAGACTGCATACCACGAGTGACAGTAAAACTTTGAGCTGTGAATATAAGCAAGTCTTACTGAAGGTCATCTTCTTCTAACTAATCCCTGGATATATTGAATGGAGTAGCAATCTGTTGTATATATTAGAGATTTGTTCCAGCCTTTAGAAATAAAACCTTTCAATACACTTACAAATTATGTCAGATCTTAAATTAAACTTCAAATTTAGAAAAAACAACATTTCTCTGTAAAAAAGTATTTCATTGTGTTGTAAAAAAAAAAAAAATCAGAATGAACTAGAAAAAGGTGAAAATTACAGCCATTGGAAATGTACTATGCTAAACTTGAAAATGTTCCATTAACTTTTTTTATGTCTAGGCAATGTATATATTGATCTGAGTAGAAATGCCTTTTACTGATACAGGGGAATATAGCTAATAATGTCAAAAAATTATGTCAAAAATTGTATACGGTGTTAATACAGTAATGCATAACAAGCATATTGAACTGTGTCCTGTTGCATGTAATGAATTTGAATGAAGGTTGCCCCCCGATGGGCAATGAATGCAGAAAATAGGTTGCATGTAGTTTATACTAGCATATATTTAGTTCTATTTCTTTTTTTTTATTTTTTTGACTTTTTTTTTCATTAGTTATGAAGTGTTAAAGCTTTTTCTGGAGAGGTGTAGCCAATTAGCAAACTTGAAACTTTCTAATTCTTACTAGAAGCAGAGTTATATAAAATTCTAACACGAGGAAAAAAAAATCCCTCTACTGATACAGAGAATGGTAAGGATAAAATTTGCATATTGTTTTCAAAATTTTCCCTGGAGTAGTTATCAGTCTGTGGATGTATTTGATTTGGAGTCTCATCTCCTTGAGAAATTAGAAACCTTATTTGTGCTGCTTCTCAGCTTAAATGAACTGTGATGAGACAATGGTGTTTTCTTCTACTGGCAGAAAATGTAATTCAAGACAAGTAGTCTTGTGCACTAATTTTTTAATCAGTTTCAGCAGAAGAAACGGTTCTTCATAGGAATGACATAGGTATTGAAATATTTATGTGAAAGGGCAGTATGATATATCATTTAAAAATATGAGATAGATGGTGTTGACAAGAAAAGGAGCCAAAATAAGGGAGCATTTAAAGAATATACAAATTTGCCTAGACAAACTTAGTCTATGGGTACTCCTTAAAAACATATAAATTTGTATTCAAGCGTTGCAGTACCATCTTGCCATTCTTAATTTATTTAGGATTAATGAAGAAAATAAGTTATCTTAATCGTATGTCATTCCACTTCTAAGAGTAATCAAACACTTTCAGTTACCAGTCAGTCATGCATTAATGCATACAGACTTTCACAAGAAATATTATTCTTATTGACATGTTAGATAATACACATTTAAAATGCAAACATACCTGCATAGATTCCCCTTGCTGCATGTCAGAACAGGCTATATTCTGATAGTTCTAGGAAGCTTCACTTCCATTTCTCAACCTAAAGCAGCCTATGGTTAGTGATTTTGACTTGTGGTCAGGATAACTATATAGGATAAAGTAATTTCTCCTAGTCTTGTGAGGAAACCAAAGAAGATGGCAATCACACAACCTTCTGCAGAATTAGGCTATTGCCAGTGTTCAAAACTGTGAGGTTCAAAGGGACCAAGTATTAATTTATGAGGCTATTTATGTGCAAACATATTTTTATAGTTATACACATGAATATATAATTAGCGTGACTTATGGTGGATCGGTGAAAATTCAGTGGTATAAAACAATATGCTATCTTTGCGACTCAAGCCTTCTACTAGCATTTTTTTTAGGAATAAATGAAGACTAAAGAGTTTCATCTAGAGACATATAACTATAATACAAGGGCAATTGCATTTTCATTTTGTCCATAGGGAACATAATTAATTGTAATTAACTACAATTGAATAAACATCAATAAAATTATATATATATACACACACACACACATACATATATATATTTATACATAAAAGTTTGCTGGTTAAGGTAATTATTTGTCTCATTACTCAGCAAGCATTTATAACCAAGTTTAAATTTGTAGACCTTAAGCACAGATACTTGCTCAAAGTAAATCCAAGGTCTGCAATGTCTTAAACCGCTGAAGAGCATTACACAGTGCAGCTACAATGACAGAAAGTTTCAGAGAAACATATATGCTGCCAAATCAGTCTGCAGTTTCAAAGGTGCTAGTATTGAAGGAGTCAGAGAGAGACAGGCGGAAAGAAGTTGAATTAAGAGATGACACTATCCCAATAGTGTGATTGATAACCACGAAGCATAGATTTGGAAAGATGTATTTGAGTTAAAAATATTCCTGATTTTGCTGCCTTCCAGTCCAGTTAGTTTGAGCTTGCAGATGTTCATTAAGATGTCCCTTATCATTTTTGTTGCATTGTTCTTTTATAAAAGAGCACTGATTCCATCTGCACAGTTATGGGATGTATAAAATGTTTGTTTATGTTACCAAAATAGAATCCATGTTGTTCTTTTAGCCATTCTTTATACAAACTGTAGTGAGGATCTATCCTACCTAAAAAATATTTTATCTCTTTTGGCGAGTTGTCTCATTTTGGAAGACTGTTAGGAGTAGCAAAACAAGATCATGCAGTCAAGAATATGGTAAGAGGGCATATCAGTTCACAAAAATATCTGTATGCTCTGTATAGTCCAGCATTAATTCCTGAATGGTTGCCAAGTCAGTACAGTAATTTCTTTAATTATGCAGTTAAAACTGCCTGCATCATGAAGGCAGGTCTAATTAATTTGAAGTTCTTATTGTTTTATTTGATGAGAGGGGGATGAACTTCATGCAGTTATTGTTGTACTTGAGACTGTAGATAAACTTGGCAGCTGATTTAGCACCAATGAGAAAGGAAAACCTCGTGGAGCTGGCAAACCATCAAGCACTGCTGTTTTCCTTATTGCAACCACTAGCAATTTTTTGGCATTAGATTACTGAAGGCGCATGATTCTCTATTGGTCATCATTCCATAATGATAGCAACAACCGTTTATTTCATATGCATGAAAGTGCTTCTCAAAATCGCTAAAAGAAGATATTGCCTGTCCTGAGGGGCCTACAAACTGCTCAAGCGTGGTTTCCTGTGGAGTTTTAATATATAAGTGAGGGAGTTAGTTTTAAGTCATAAGACATTAATGACTGTCTTCTTACCGCCATTTATAATATTGGCATTACCAAATAATGGAATGAAAAGTACTTTTTCATTGGCTAGCTTCTTGTAAGGGCTGCAGAGTTAATTGGCGTGAAGGTGGGCGTTAGTGCTTTTGCAGGTCTGTTTAGGAGGAAACATTTGCAGAAGGTATGATAATATAGCATAAATGGATGCAGAGAAGGCAGCTGAATGTCGAAGCTGGTAGCAAAACACCAAATTAGAGCACATATTTTGTCCACTTCTACATTATTCTAAAATCAATGCAGAACCAAGTGTGTAGTTATTTCTAGTTTATTTTCTCAGAGCAGCATTGTCTAGAGGTGATGTGCCAGTTGCTACTAATTTGGAAATATGTAGGTGATTTGATATCAGCGCCCTGTAGAGCACCAGGCCCTGACCGGCCTCATATGGGGCCTCCACCCCACTGTGCCCATGGCCCAGGGCCCCATTTCAGTCTCTGCCCACAGCAGTTCTGGGCTACAGCTCTGCCGTGGGTCCAGCTCCTGCCTCGGATGCCACTGCATCTGATTCTGACCCTGGCTTGTGGATTGATCTCCTACTTGACCTTGGACTTAGCTTTTCATCATGAACTTATCTGGCAACCTCAGCTCTTGGCTCAACCTGGCTGTGGTCTCTGGATCTACCCTGCTTGCCTTGCTTGGCAAGTCCTGTAGGACTGAGCTATGGCTGAGGAGGCCCTGCCAGCCCACAGCCCTTAGGGGTTCTTCCTAAAGGAGGCCCTTGCTGCTCCCTGACACTTGATTTTGCTAGGAACAGAGAGTGTCCTACTCCTGGAAAATATATCTTTCTGTAGAGTGCAACGAAACATCCAGAAATACTAGTCAGCATAGAGCCCACTCTTAGGAGTTACTGCATGTCATGCTTTCCACCTGCTTAAAAATCAGTTTATGTGAGCCAAGAGGTTAATCAAACTATAGGTCACAGTAGAGAAGATGATTTGAAAATAATTTAAGTAACTACATACTGATTTTTCTATTTTACAGATGATTAGTCCTGCCTAATGATATGATATTATGCAGCAGACAATGGGGAAGTTGATTAACACCCTGATGTAGGCCTAAATTTCTTCCAGATAGTCATGGATAAGCATATCTTAGGGATAAAACACAACCCTTAATTAAAAACAGTTCAGTGTGTCCCATAATTTTTGAAATCTTCGGACAAAGAAACAGAAAATTATGATAAATTACTCTCTCCATTTTGCAAAGATAGGAAAACATTTTTGAGAGGCATTTTATGCACAGGAATGAGCAGATGGACAGGTGTGCTATGGGAAACAAACACAACTATAAAAATAATGTGTTTGTCTGTAAGCACACTTCAGCCTTGGGTCAAGGGCATTGGCTTACATGATCTCATAGTATGATACCTGCACAGGAGATGGATTCTAATATCTTGCAGGATACCGTGGAGCAGAGGACTTGTTAAACACAGCCATGGGTGGGCATCATACTACATTTATAGAGTAGTTCCTTTTATCCAGGGATGTTTAGTGTATGCTTAAAATGGATTCATATAACTAGCAGAAAGTTATCGAAGAGAATAACTTAAAAAAACTATCTTTGAAAGGGCATCAGGCAAAATAGAAACAATGGGACAAAAAAAAGGAATATTAAAGGAAGCACACACAGTTAGTACTGATATATTTCAGTTGCTGCTTTCTGAAACAAAGTGATATTTTGATGTCCCTGTAGACTTCTGCGGTGTTAACATGCTAGGAAAAACAACAGATGCCTGGAAACCCCTGGAAACTAAGCAACATGGGAAAGATGGGGAATAATTGTTTACCAACTTTGATTGTCTTAGTGGGTCCTGAAGTGACTCCTCTTCTCCAGTTTATTCTGAAAGGAGAAAAGTAAAGTGTTCATATATGAAACATTATCTGTTTTATAGGTAGAATTTTTATGCACCTGTTGCAACAGTAGGTCAAATACATGTTCTGTCTTTCTTTCAGAACTTGGAAATAGGTGGTGTAAGAGTGTGTTAGAAAATAACCCCAAACCATTTTTTTCTTAAATTTTTCCAGAGCAAACCCTTCCTTTTTTCCTTAAATGCTTTATTTATTAGAGAAGAAAGATGAACAGTAGGAGATAATTTTAGGATAGAAATTATTGTTCTTTATTGTACAAGCTACTAAGATTTAGTGGGGCTTCATCTCTGATTACAGTCTCTGCTGGCTCCTGAAAGAAACCAATACTATACAAACATTTTTTTCCTAGCTATTTTCCTTCATTACTTCTGTTTTTAACTTGAAACCGAAAATACCCTTTTCATATCCCTTTTCTTTTTCTAGAAAGCACTTCAGATAGCATCTGTGCTAGCTGTCTTTTTCTCCATCACGGGTATGGATTTTGATGTGTCACTTAAAAGATTTTTGAAATAAATTATTGATGTACAAAAAGACTTCCAAAGCACAGGTATTTTAGGATCTGCTGATCCTCTGAGGATCTTATTCTGGAGGCTAAATACTTGGAATGCTGATTTAATAACTCATTGTGTTTTGGAAATATAGGCAGAGGTAACTGAGGAATCTTCTGGAGAATTTTTTTTTTCTGGTAAAATCTAAAGGCAATTGAAATTTTTGAATAATTTAAAATATGTTTTAAAACTTCTGTTTCTTTAAATTAGAATGAAACTTAAGTGAACATCTATGTTATGTTATTTCATAGTATTCAGATATATGAAACTTTCTTAAAACATTATATAACTGTTCCAACTATACTAAGTGATCAAATGTCCAGTCGTTTACTCAGGCATAGTACATTCATTTGTTAAGAATTTATATGCAATCTAAATCAATGCTGACCTGTTTTCACCCACATGTTTTCAGTCAAAAGAGTCACGATAAACCTTTGAGCTCTTAATTCACATAAGCAATGTCCTCTTCCTTCAGTAGTCTGGTCACAAGGGAAATAACTTACCTTATTCTACTGACTTCTGTGTAGTATTAAACCACTAGTTACTGAGCAAGGTCATACAAATGTTTGATTCAAGGTCAACCACAAGCTCATTTAGTTAAAATTGGTGTTTTAGACAAGGGACAAAAGAGATTTAAACCATCCTGCTGAGCTAAGACAGGTACACTGACAATGATGAATGAAATGCTCATGGCACTGAAAGACTCAGCCTCCTCATTCTCATGACCTCTTTCTGTTCAGTACTTTCAATCATGACGCGTTGCTCTCTTAGCAGAGGGAGACAACAGGAGTCCAAAGTGATGTACGGAGTACATTATCAATCCCTCTCCAAGAGCATAAGAAAGAAATAATGATGGTGCCACTGCCATATGAGCTTGCAGAAGGCTCAAGGGTTGGATTTCCAGTCAGGACAGCAGTACTAACTGCGATGCACTAGATTATCTAAATCATCCGTACAGAGCTGGCAGACAGCCCACATCACCTGCAGGACACGTGTGCCTCCTGGGGAAATATCCTGAGGAATATTAAACCATGCTGGTTGTGTAGGTTGAGGCAGCTGAATTCAACACAAATCGCCTCCCTAGTGCCTCACATCTTCTACATGGGCCTCCAGAGTTTCAGTCCCACTTTCAGGTGTGGTTTAGATATTTATACAATTCTGAAAATACATGTGTAATTTCTGCATAAGCCAACGATACCTATACATTGTGGCATTTTTTTTTTTTTTACTGAATGCAAAATCAGAAATTAAAATAAGAAATCAGAATTAAAGTATAACAGCATAAACAGTGTTGTTATTGTTTGTTTTTTTGCCAGTGCCATTTCTTGCCAGGAAAAAGGCTCATATCCTGTAGACTTGAACTATATCCTTTGTTCCTTGATCATCGGAGTCATCATAGCAAATAGGACTACAAGAGGTTATCTAGTCCATTCCTTGCATGAAAGGAGTATCACCTCAAATCATATCATTCTTAAGAGATGGTTGTCAAAATTTTTCTTCAAAAGATTGCACAGCCGTCCTAAGCAATAAATTCTAATGCTTCACTATCTGTGCTAATAAAGACATTGTCATGGTTTTTAACCTAAATCCCCTTTAATTTAAGTTCATTTCTTTTTAATTTGTATTCAGAGAACAGAAAGAAGGATGAATATTCTTCCTTTTCACCTCTTCCTTTTATGTTCTTGGAAATTGACTATGTCTCTGCTAAATGACGCCAGTGCTTTTAATCCTTCTTTGCAGATCAAGCTATGTAGAGTCCCCTTTGGACTGTCCCTACTTGCTCCTTCTCCTTCCTAAATTGTAGTCCTCCAGACTGCAGAGAGGTCTGAATGGAATAGAAAATGTATTTTGAATGTTCTAAAGTCAGTGCTTGCTCTTATGAAACCCAGAATGGCATTTGCTTTTTATCACAACTGAATGATATTGTTAACCTTTCGTCAGGCATTATGATCCAATGTAACAGTAAATCCTCTTCTGCAGGACTGATTGCTACCTTGATCTTACGTTCTTGCTTACTGACCTACTGTAGTTGCTTTGCGTTGTGTTATCTAACATGAAGCCATCATTACTGCCAGTCTGCTGCTGACCAGACTGGAGATTATTTTTGGCCACAACTAGACTAACAGTAGTGACAGTTTCTTTTAGATCCTTATTTATTTATTTCAATGCTGAAAGTGCCAAGTTCAGAAAAAAATCCTTTTTAGAACATTCTGAAGCCTTCTTTGGATTATATCTAATGCAAAATGATATGATACAGTTATATTTGTAATATAATACTTAGAAATAGTTTTGTACAATTCTTTTTTTCCACAATCAAAGTAACAAGATTAGAAGTCATCATGTTAGTGGTACCGTGTGACTTAGTATCAAAACAGCTAAGAACATGCATAATTAGTTTGACAATGTGTTTTCTTTTGCAAAAATTAAACTGTTGTTGATTATATGTTCTCTAATTTTTAGTCAGAATTTTCAAATCCTTTTTCCCTTTCATATCAATGAAAACTTTAAAATCAAAATGCTTCAAGCTGCATTTTAAAAATCTGCATTTTGTATAGAAACTTAAAATGTTATTTTTTTTCCAGGAAAGACCAGAATGTTCTGATATTCTAATAAATGCATCCATGTTTTTGTTTCTTCTAAAAATAAATTGCCAAAAGAGACTTAAGCAAAAGCAATCTCTATTTCAACAGAATGGCATTTTCCACTAGGAAAAGACATTAGTTTGCAGCCAGAGCACTGCATCTGATTTTAAGTCTATAACTTTCCCAGTAAGCTGTGGACAAGAAAGAAATCGTAATAATTAGAAACAAATTACGGTGTTATGTGTAAGAATAGACCTTCTTTTAACAGAGGAGTCCATCAGGCTGTGGCAAGACTTGGTGAAAGAGTTGTAACATACTGCTCTAGTCCAAGGCCATCCATTGTCATTTGGTTCAAACCATCAGTCCTTGGCCTAGTGTTGCTGGAAGAGCTGCTCCCCAGCAAGCTGCTGCGCCAGGAGGTTGCAGTGTGTTTCATGTGGTAGCCACAGTGCTTGATTTTTATCTTTCCACGTGCTGAAGACTATCACATGCTTAGAAATTTCTTTTCTACCCTTACAAGGGAGGAGGAAGCAATTCCTTTCCCAATTTTGGTAACTGTCATGCAGCAGATAGCCCCGCGGCAGACTGCTGTCACATGAAGGGCTAGTTTATGATACGCACAGTCACATGGAGGAATATCCAAAATGATTCATAAAGAATAGAAAATGCTATGAAATAAATAAAACTGATAAAATTAGTGACAATCCCTAAAAATTAAGTAGAAAATATATCAAATATGCTTTTCTCCCTACTGATGAATACCTTTTCTCAACACACGGAAATTACACTTTTCTGGCTTTTTAGGTCTTTCTAGGCGTCTTATTTATCATGGTTAGCTTTATGCAGCAGAACCTTAAATCATTTTTACTGTATACTAAATCTGCTTTAAATCATTTCTAGGACATAGGAAATGTATCATGTTGTCCTTTTCTGTCATTATAACAAATAAGAACACAGTAAATAAATTTGTTTTGTTTTTCTTTTCTTCTGTAATAGTATGCCAAGTTCTAGTATGGGTAGTTTCTTACACTTTGTTTAGCACTGTGGTGTCGGCACCCCGGCTGTACAAATGATTAAGAAAGAGGACTAGGCGGAATCTTTCCCTCTCTTCCCTCCCCTCTCTCCCCTCCCTCCCCTCGGTGATGGTCAACAGATATGTTTATTGTATAAGCAAACAATTAACTTAGGCTTCATATTTTTCTTTGGGAAGTCCTGAATTCCTTTTCTTGTTCCCGCCTGGAAAGTTCCTATCATGTCAAGATTTCTTAAATCCTTAGAACGAGGGATCTGCTGATGTGGGAGAGCCTCGAGAGCTGCAAAGATGGGAGGAAACCACTTGCTATTTGATGTGTGGTTGCAGCAGGCTGGAGAAGAAAGCTTAGAGGAGGATAAGGATCTGGAATATGTTAATTCTGAGCTGGGATCCTGACATGGGAATATGAGTGGTGCTGGTTATTGGATAGGGTAGCTCTGTGTCTGGGAAAGACTGTCAGTGGTAGCACTGCTGTCTGCAACTAATATCATCATCATCAGGCAAATGGGCTTCTTGAAAACATGAGAAGCCCATGTTCCTTCTCCCAACTGAAAAATAAGAGAAGACAGGGCAAGATTTATTTCAGAAGGAACGTTGGTTCAGGAGTGACATATGCATTCGGGGTTGAAAACCTACCAGTTAATATTTCTGATGGCAAGTATTGTAAAAAAAGAATAACAATATTGTACCAGAAAAAAAAAAAGGAACTGAACTTTTCTGTATTCATTATCTTCAAAGAAGCATATCCTTTATTAATAAGTTTTCAAACATTCTCTGTATTGCTTTTGCTACAACTGGCTCCTCTAATGAATAGAAACCTAACCCATTATGAACTTCTCCAAATATGTATACCCATGATATGACATACAACTGTGTGGTTAATAAGGGGGATAATAAATGAATCGTCTAAGCAAAGAATTTGCATGTTTGCTTTGTGAAATATTTAAATTTCTCTAACATAGTGTTTATTCTGACAGCTTGAAAGGTGAAAAATACAGTATTGTATTGTCTATAATTTCCTATGAGAGAAATCTGAACATTGCTGTTGAAATTGTAACTATAATTTGCTAAGAAAAGCATCATTCAAATCTACTATTATTGTTACTTTATAAGGCATAATTAAAGTCAAGCCATTTAATGAAGCCATTGTCCCCTGAGAAGCTTCAATATCAAACTGCAGAAAATCTATTTTGTAACAGAGTTTGATAATGATTTTCTAGGCCGTTGACTTGAGTAAGAAAGGTCTTACATATTCCTTTTGTCTAACATAATGGATTTCAATATAAAATGGAAACAAAATATTCTGTGACCTGATTACTTTTTTTTCACTTTATGTATCACATAATGATTATGGTATGAAATGGCAATCTAACAGTCTTCTAGGAGTTCATTAAGCCTTGTGGACACTGTTTGTCATGTGCTGCTGGATTCCCCCCTTTTTAATTTCCCAAGGAAAAGTGTGTGGCAAGCAGCACATTTTGCACTGCTGTTGGTATTGCAGCCACGATATCTTGTAATGCACGTGTGGCTGTGTACTAATTTGAAAACAAATAAGGTCAGAAGAAAGTGCTTATATTTCTGCCAAGCTTTGCAATGGTTTTATTTCCTGGGGAGATTTGTATTTCACAGGTTTGAGCTGTGAGCTTATTACAACACATACAAGGTTTGCCTTCTTCTGGAAGGTTTTATTGGGCCCAAGACAGCAAACTCCTGAAATCTGTCCTCACGGAGTTTATCATCTGAATTGTTTTACTCCAGAAGAGGTTCTGCATGGAATACACTTCTGCACATGTGCACAGCAGAAATGTAAGAACAGCTGTACTGTGACAGCTCATATCCTGTTTCTGCCAGTGACTACTAGCCCAAGCAATAAATATACGACCCTATGGTAGCTCCCCTAGAGGACCCTTGTTGCCTCCAGCAATCCACTGTGCAGAGGACTCTGTGAATGAGAGGCTCTAGACACAGTTTTCCTTCATTAATTTGCATGTTTACATTTTGAACTAGGTTATATCTTGATCTGCTACAAGTTTGAATGGCAATGCAGCCCCTACAATTTACCTACATATAGGATTAAACTACTGCCTGATAATTCATTGATTTTTTTTCCCCACTATTGCTTTGTGGAAAATGAAAAGTAGTGATTTCTTTAGTACTTTACCATGCCATTCGTGATTTTACAATTTATCATATCAACTACCAGGTACCTCTTCTCCAAGCTGAGGAGTTATTATTTATGCAATTCTCCTTGTAAGAACCTGTCTTCTTGTGGGTTTCCTCCACGTTCACTTCAAGGAGGAGTCATTTACCGTAGTTTATAGTTATTCATGTAATGAATCGATATAACGTTTATCCAACCTGCATTAAGTCAAATAAATCTCTAATTAATACTGTCTCTTATTTCATAGCATATGTCACCATCTCAGACTTGGAGGCAATACTACTATGCTAAATATTTTCCTTTAGTTATATAGTTACGAGTTTCAGTAGATTTAGATTTTATGTTCCTTGTGGGTAGAGTTAACTATAGTTAACTTGATTTAATGTACAACTCATTGATTCTGGTGGTCTAACCTGGTTATTGTCTCTCCATATTTTTTGCTGTGCCATACTGTTGATTATCATGCTTTGACAAATTTGTGAGACGCCTAAGAAATATGAATTAAAACCATTGAAGTATAAAGTCTTAAAATATTTAAATGATAAATAAATTCAGGAGTTATGCAGGCCTTGGTGTTAATACAGTGATTTTTAAAAACCTTTGAAATAGAATTTGATCATTGCAGCTAGTTATGTAAAACTCAAGATACTCTCTAAAACAGAAAATCAGTGAGAAAATACCTGTAGGAGCTGACACCTGTATTAAAAATAATTCTTCACAGAGCCGTATATTAAGCAGTACTTTTCTCTTGTGTTGTGCAAGTCTCTCTGGTATAGCTGTCATATACAACAGTAATATTTTAGCATTTATATAGCTTCACATGTCTTCAAAACATTACACAAACATTACTAATCTTCAGTAAATCCTTGGAGGTAGCTATATGCATTATTAAGAAGTTTTTAATTACAGGATTACAAAATATTCTGCAATATAGTGTCTGGCATTTTTATTTGCTTATTTCTTGTCGCTTAGAGGTCATTTCAGATTTTGTTTGACATTTGGATGACAAATGACATTGCATGACAAAATTGTATCTTTCTTCAAAACCAAAGGAAATATTTAAGATGCTTTTTCCTAAAAGTTGGGAAACATTTAATCAAGAGTGAATTGTTTTTACTGAATCTGTATAGGGAAAAAGGATATCTCATCAGGTCAGATGGAAAAAAAAACATGCTTTTATATATATCTTTATACACATACAAACACTTGTATATGTATATGTGTATATATATTTGTATACATGTACACACATCTATGCGTACACATATATATATACAAAGGAATATCTGTATATGTATATGTGTGTTTGTGTGCCTGAAAATATTGACTGATATCTCTATTGGAAAGGTTCCCTGAAATTCTTCCATTATTGGTATTTTTGCTAGTATCCACAACTGTATTTATTAAAGCAAATTACAAGCTTGAGGGGATGTAACTAAGAACTGAGTAGTTACAGGATAATATTTTGAATAATCAGAAGCATAAAACACTTTTACGATATTAATCTTTTCACTGTACCTCACTTTTTCTGCACTGAATATAATCAGTTCCTGCCAGAAATTCAGCAAATTCAGGAATTCATCCATAAAGCTTTTTGTACCATGCTTGATTTGCAAATTTATACTCAGGAATAAAGAGCTAGATATTGGCTAAATGTTGATCACAGAGATGTAATCTTCCTCATCCTGCAATCTCTTTGAAAGAAAGGAGCTTCCTACAGCATTTTTCCTAATATTTGAGCTGTGTGTGTAAGCTGGTCTGGGTGACTGCCCAGATTATTATGGAAAGAGATTTTTGCCCTCTGGAGTTATAAGGACTAGCTTTGAAGGTTTTCAAAATGAATGCTTAAGTATCACTGTAGTGAAGAAGTATACTGAAAATACAAGCCGCGTTAATCAAATCATATCCATCATAGTTTGTTAAAAAAAACTTTGTGTATATGTATGGATTTACCAAGGCAGGTGTTTCAAGAGTAATCATCAGGCACCACTTTCTCTATCCTGTAGACCTCTTTATTTGAGGGTCACGTCTTGTGATGGCCAAGTCCCTTTCTTGGAATGCTTCAGCTCTCCTGCAGACTGAGAAATAAGCCAAACTACTAATATTACCCCCCAGATAAGCACAGTAGTATATTTATGTATATGCATGGGTATCTGTTTGTGTGTATATATACATATATATATATATGTATATATACACTTATATTTAAAAGTACATAGCCATTTGTCAGGGAGCTGCTGAAAGACTTCCTGCAAATACAAGGATATGCTCTGAAAATCTCTTACCCTGCTCACTTGGGAGAACCTGCTGAAAAAGATAGGCTGCCTGGCTAGAAATAGCAGATGTGGGGATTCTGCAGTGGAGATGGAGAATACGGAACTGAACAGAGAGAGGACACCTCTGGGGCTCCAGGGCTGAGGAAGGAAGTTTTCTGAGGGCGTGAAAGGTGACTGGAGAGGGTTTAACAACCTACAAGGATCCTGGCAGTTTCCTGGGGAAGTGGCTCTGCAAAAGCTCTCACTTTGCCTTCCGCTCTCTTCTTGGGCTGTTTTAACCAGGAGAAACATATTTTATCCGTTTAAAATATGAATATATTCTAACCTGTGTCCTAATGAAATCGAGGCAGTAAGAGTTTCATATTGCTTTTGCAGTACTTGCTTTCTGAAAAAAGCCTATCCATAGGATCGATGCATATAATGAGATTGTTTAGGGTGAAAGCTACAGCTTCTCTGTGTGATGATGTTTATTAATCTCTACCAGTAAGAGCAAATTGAAACATTAGACCCTTCACTGTGTGAGAGAGACATGATCTCCTTCCCTGGCTCGGGTAATGGTGCTTCTTGATTGCCTTAATGGTCCATGGTGCAGTGCCAGCGAGGAGAGAGTTCTGGGAGGTAAATTAAACGGGCGAAAAAGAAATCAGCACTTTCATCCACATGAAGTTATTTTAATAATGATGCATTCACTGTGGGAAACCAGACTGGTTGAAAAATCAGCAAGACAGATAGATTTTGTTTCTTGCCCATTAAGTCAAAGCTTTCAAGTGCTAAGCCATTAATCTATTCCTACCCTTCACTCTGTTATAGATTTTGTATAACTTATATTCATTCACCCATTATATGCCAGGCTTGGGTTATCAGACAAGGTATAGGAGTCAGCAGATACACTTTTATCATGCACTTACTTCTGTGATTGTATATAAATATTATATAATTTTGAAATGTCGTTTGGAAATCTATATGTAGAATCAATTTGGAACCTTTCATCAGTCTTGCATCTTTGTTGGAGTGTATGAATATTGCCCTGGATATGCATAGACTATTATCACTAAAAACGGCTGCCTGCAAGAGGGTAGATATCATTAGATGGCCTCTGTGATGCTTTTTTTTCTAGCAATACAAAAGCAAGTGCCTTGGCTTCCCTAAGTATATTATCAAATATTAAGAATATGTCAGTGCATGTATTTTTGTACAAAATAAAAATGAAATGATCCAAAAATCCATGGAAAATGATGCCTGTCATGCTTTGCAGTAGACATGCACTTACTGAAAATTACTCTTCATTAATAACTGTGGAAAAGTATATGTTAAAAGCAGTGGCATTCTTTAAAGCTTTTAAAAGGTAACATGTCAGTTGTTAATGCAGTTGCTATAATTTTTCTAAATGTTTAGAGAGGAACAAAAAAGTGACCTAAATACAAATTACCATTGCAAAGGCAATAATGACAGGATCTTTCTTTCTCTCTTCTCTCTTTCTCTCTCCTTCCTTCCTTCCTTCCTTCCTTCCTTCCTTCCTCCCTCCCTCCCTCCCTCCCTCCTTTCCTCCTTTCTTCCTTTCTTCCTTCCTCCCTCTCCCTTCCTCCTTCCTCTCCCTTCCTTCCCTCCTTCCTCCCTCTCCCTTCCTCTCCCTTCCATCCCTCCTTCTCTTTCTTCTCTTTCTTTTTTATCTTATACAGAGAAACCGTGCTGTCACTAGGATTGCCATAAGTTCAGTAGTAGATGTTGAGTTTAGTGAGTAACTGTCAAAGTTTACCATCTTGATTTACCATCTCAATACAAGGTAGAAACAAAAGGATTAACTTGTTTCGCTTGTTGTTCCAAAGCCGTGATAGTGTGATTTAGCAAGCATGCTTTCCCTAAAATGAGAAAAAAAAAAAAAAAAAAAGTTTACAAATATAAATTTATTAGTTCAAGGTAAAAAAAAAAAAACACTCTCAAAACATGGATGAAATAAAATCGTCATACCTGTGTAGATAATACTTACTTTTAACGCTTATATTTAGATAGTTAAATGACACCTGATTCTTATTGAAGATCAATGTTCTCCTCCTGCAAAAGCAAGAGAAGCTGTAACCAATTTGTTTCTTACTAATTACAATCACTTTTAAACTAAAGAGGAATCCTAGTTTTAAGCGAACAGCCTTGAAAATTTTGGATTTCAAGTCTAATGCAGCAGATTTCAACCATAATTATGCGTAAGTTTTTGTTTTGCACTGCGACTTGTCTTTGACCATAGAGTAGATCTGCAGTGAATCAAATTTCTCCTCTTTTTTTTTTTTGTCAGTGAACTATTCATTGGAGCACAATCTTATACTCCATTCCTTTACTCATTGGAAATTATTTAGGTGCATTGGGAATTTATTGTACTGTTTGCCTCATGTTATTGCCATAATGTTTGCGATGGAGAAATTCAGAGGACTTTCCAATGTCCACAGGTGTGGTCTGGTATGATAATACTAGAGGAATTATTAGTAGTATTAACTCCCTACTCAAAGTATGCTGTTTACTTTCAGTGGAATAGCACTGGGAGTTATAGCAAATTTCACAATACTCCTTCCCTCCCTGCAAATAACTTTCTATTTGATAAGATTTAAACCAAAGCCTTAATTTAGGAGATTTCATTTGCATTAATGGAGATGAATACTTAAACTGTAGCTATTAACCTTGGCTACTGGTAAATGTTCAGGCCATGCAGAGGTGTTGCCCTAGAAGGATGAAAGATTATAAGTTGTGACTTGCCTCTTAGGCCTATTTTACAAATAGTATGTGGAAAAAAAAAAAAAAAAAAAACCCTGTCATATTCATTTGCACAGGGAAAAGAAAGAGTTAAAAAAAAAAGTTGAAGGAGGATAGGGCAAGGATGTTTATAATGCTAGAAAGCCTAGGCCTTTCTGTTTGTTTGTTTGTAAAATTCATGCTTTTTGTAACACTTATCTTTTACAGAAATCTCTAAATAAAGACAACACTATTTAAAAAATCACATAATAATCCTGAATTTTAAAGAAAAAAAAAAGGAAAAAAAAAAGGAAAGTGCAGATTTTTGTGCTGCAGTGTTTTATGGCGGAGTGTTATTTTACCACTCTTCAGGCTGTCTATCAATCTTTTGAGGAAAAGGAGAACAGAGAGACATCTGGGATATTTAATAGAGACTGAGCCACAAGTGTCGTATTATTTATGTCCCCAACTGGCATACTTCTGTATATGATGGCAAATAAAATTTGAAAGACATCCTGTACTAAAATAATAGGTCTAATCAGCGGCCTCTGTAATAGTTGGGAGGTTGTTTAAAGTTCCCTAATGTGTCTGAATAAGCAGTCCACATCCATGTGTCTGAGCTCCGGCTGAGTTCCCAGCCGGAACATTTAGGGTCAGGTTTCTCGGGAGTGTTAAGAGCGCCAGTACACTTGGAACAGGAAATATCTGTTTGTACCTTTACGAGTGAGTACATCTGTAAACATATATATATATATATATATATGTATATATTTCAAGTATTATGGAGAACAGTAACGAAACTATTCAAGGGTCCAAGTTATAAATTAGTCATGGTAGGAAGGACTTTTTTCCCTTAAAATTCTACTATAACAGTTCATTTCTTTTGTCTTTGTAGAGTGGATGAATGCTGCCTTACTCCAAAATTGATGTTGCTAGGAACAAACAGTAATGATTTTCTTTTTTCTTTTTTTCCCCTCTCTTTCTCTTGTGCACTAGGTACACACACACACACATATATATATATGCTGTGAGTGAAGTACACTATGGGGACCCTTTGGCATAGCATAGAGGGAAAATGAAATTCAATGCTATGTGTGCACTAGATGTATAATGTGTTTTTTTCCTTACGCAATTTCTGATATGAAGATTTTCTTCCTAAAAAGTGTGCGCTACACACATGAAGATTCAATCTGAATGTCACCAGCAAAAATTAATTTCAGGGGACAGGTTGTCTGAGTCTTCAAGAAAAAAGTGTCACTATGGTTGAAATCTTAGTCTTAATCTGCAGTATTGTAAGTGAACTCGCAAAGCACGACATCTGACAGCATGTATTTTCCTGGGAACCCGGGATGTGATAGACAGACACATCCAAACGGTCAGCTGAGCTCCTTTGTCGCCCTCCTCCTTATTCTGCCTGTGAAAGTATTCCTCTTGCCTTAACAGCCCTTTCCGCTATCTGATTTCCCCTCCTCACCTCAAAAATAAATCTCCTGTCCCTCCCAAAACCCCAACCTTTGGACTGCACAGTGTTTACAATGCTAGAAAGCAAAACAGTCTTAAAGAACAAGGGCAATTTCCCAAATAGAAAAAAATGTCATAGGCATGTCATTTGAATTTCTTTAAGCAATATAACTCTACAATAACTTAAATCTCAGGAGACTATTTTAAAAATGGAAAAACAACTCTCAGCTACTGTTTAGAGCAGGGTAGAATTTAGCACCACTTCCTTCCCCGCTTCATGCCAATGAAATATTGCTTAAATGCTCAAAACCCTCTCATTAAAATTCACAGAGTTTATTCCGTATACAACATACCTTTGCCCAAGGGAGCTTTTCAAAGCCTGTAAGGATCATAAGAATTTTATTTCTCACCCTCGTTCTATTACCACAGTGAATTCCCTGAGGAGATAAGAAGGAAAATTTGCTTTATAAAGCTAAGTTTTATTTTAGAGTGTTTTCTTTTCTTTCTTTAGCCTAACTGTAATGGAGACAGTGAAATGTAAAATGTCCTTTGTGATTTCCTCTTAATAAATAGTTAGATTCTGTTCATATTATTTCTTTTCGGGGATGGAATTTATGTAATTTTTTTTTAATACACATCACCAAAGTAAAAAATTACCATCAACATCTGGGGGTGCTTTTTAAGTAAATATGTCTTCCAGATCACTGCTTTGACATTCAGTATGCTGAGTCAATCCAGTGTAGCAAATAATTGTTTTTGTTTTGCAGTAATATTATTTTTCTGCACCTTTATCCACCCTCATTGGCTTTTGAAGCTATGTGGCATTTCAAGGAATTTTGTATTGTATGGGACAATAAATTAGACAGAATTAGCAAAAGTACACCTTAATTTCCATCAAGATGGAAAATAAAAAGGCTTCAGCTACAAGAAGAGGGTAATGACAGTGGAAAAATAACTACTTACTGTTTATTTTAATTAACACAGCTGGAACAGCCAGCTGATAATTTAAGAATAATTAGTTTTGAAAGTGTTTTAATCACTATTTTGATTACCGGTAATTGAATACAGGGACTCCAAAAGGGAAAGTAAAAATTGCAGTGCCATGATATACCTAATCTCCTAAACTATGAAAACTGATTTATTCTTAAATTATTATTGATTATTCTATTGCCTAATGAAATGATTTTCAATATACCAAAGTTTAAACTGCTACACTTAAAATTATCCTGAAAGATCTAGTTATACTAAAAGGATTAGTAAAAAGAATTTAAATTAGATTTATTTCTAAATAGGTATGGTCCTACATCAAAGATTAGGAGACATTGTAAAATGTCAAGAGTAGACAGATTTCATCTGTTTGGTATAGTATCTATTTGTCCTTGAGTAACACAAGTATCTATACGCGTTGAGCTCCATGCTGGCCCTTGGAGCTTCTCTGTGCTGTGATCCACTTTCTCGTTAACCATGGGCAGAGCCAGGCTCATGGGAGGAGAGATCCATGGGAACCTGAAGACTCTGTGGAGAAACAAGGTCTACCAGGTGCCTCAGGCTTCCTTGTCTGAGATTTCTTCAACCTCTGGGGGCTGTCATGAGGTCCACGTGTTTTGAAGACACTTGAAACAAATGAGAGAGGAGGAATCTAAAAGCTGGGGCAGAGAGCATCCCAGAGACCTTTAGTTGACTTTGCCGGGTGTATGATTTGCCTCAAGGCCTGGCTTGGTCTTCAGTGGCAGAGAAGCAAACTTCAGTTCACTGTGTTGCCTTATTTTCGTGGTTAGCACCAAGAGCCCAGAATATGTGCAAAACTATAGTCTCGTTAGTCCTATTTTAAATACCTTTTGCAGGAGGGTAACTGATGTAAACAGTGAAGCAAATAAATGTCAGGTTTTTAAGAGGAGGTTTTATGGATTGTGCCTTTTCAGCAGGGGAAGTCAAATCTGACTGGCCAGCTCAAGGTTGTCCAATTTGCTCAAATTCCATTAGAGTCCCTAAATCTATTTGACGGTACCCAGCTTATCACAAAATATTAGCCTGATTTATCTTTTTTGATTCCTAATGTTGGCATACATCATTAGCCTGAAGCAATGTTTCTTAAAAAGGCAATATTATATCTTGCAGATATAACGTGTTCAATTTTATGCTCTCCGAAAGCCATTTAAAGATAGAGTAGCTTTGAAGCTGCTGTTGCTGATATTCTGTAAATGTTGCTCTACCATAATACCACGTATATAGGCTATGTTTCTGAACACTGGAGTTATCTGAAGGGCTTGGTGAAGGAAAGGAAGAGGATAGGAGGTTATCTTCCAGATTAGAGAAGCTTTGTGGAAACAAGTTCTTCTTTTAATATACTTCAGTTATGATTCAATTAATGTTTCTGCTTTTTTTGCCTTTCTGAAAACTATGCTTCCTCTGTGTATTCTGCACCCTGAAAACTATGTAATATATTAGCATGTTGACTTTCCTGTAGCACCTCCCTCATGTTTGTAAGCAGCTTCTATCCTTTATTGTTTAAATGTCAGTGTGCAGGATACAAAACTTTCTTTCAAATTAGAAGCTTTATCCCAGGATTAAAATTGCTATATATATATGACTTTTTTTTTTTGTCAGTCTATAAGTGTGTGTAGCTTAGTAATTGAAAGTGGAAAGAGTAACATTTTAGAAAGCTCTGTACATGCGTGGCAGCTGTCATAAACACAAGATAGAACTTCTGCATCTCAGACTTGTCAGTGATGGGTATTTAGATTCAGAGTAGCTCTTAATGTTACATTGACTGATTTATGTTGTAGCACTTGAGACTGATGATAATCCTGAGTAGCATTTTAGTGGGTGACAGTAAGATTGCTTGTTGTATAGGCTGGAAATCTTGAAGTTACCTTCTTCCTATATTTTCCCTTTGTAGCAAAAGAGGGAAGTTATTAAATATCTTGGTTTAAAACGTAATTTAAATGTTTCTGTATTTGTGGCATATTAACTTGTTGCTGCTTTTTTTTTTAATTAAAAAGGATGTCAGCAGACTATTACTTAGCCGTGAAGTGTTCATCAGCCAACTCATTTTTTTCTTGCATCTTTGCTGAAAGAACTTGTCTGTTACAATAAATGCTAATGATACAGATAAGAGAATAAACTTTTAATAGACTCTAACATAGGCTTAATCTTCTCTGTTTAGTCGTGCTAATTCTGTTTTTCATTACTCCAGAAAATATCTTACATTTCTATATTTTTCAAGAATATGCTTCAGTAACGTTAGAAAACATAAAGGTCAACATCACAAAAACTAAGAACAACTTACTGGAAAACTTAGAACTAAGAATAGCTGGCACTGAAGAGACCACCTTTGAGAGGATGCAGGCACCCTATCCAAGGTCGCATGTTTTGATTCCCCAGGATGCTGCAAGTCTGTGCAAGGGTAGCTTATTTATTTATTTATTTTTGGTATAAACATTGTTTCTCCCAAAAGACTGTCCTGGTACAACTCTGCAGTTCTGGTAGGATTTCATTTTCACATCTTTTACTTCCCTTCCCTGGCAAACAGTAAGTTTTGTATTTAAGACACTTTTGATGCATAGAGGTTCTGAATCACAGAAAAATAAGTGTTTCTTCTCTAAGTCTACTGCTGAGTGAATGGGGCAATACTTGGGCAATGGTATACTGAGTGCACTCACAATCCATCAAATGACTGGATTTGAAAAAATATATAGGCAATCTTAAATATTTCTTTGCCTAGTTTTTGCTTTTCTTCCAGTGTGCTCTGTGATATAAACTTCCAACTGTTAGCTGTTTAATCACCATGGTTTAGCTGTTGTCCAGATTTGTTATCCCAATTTCCTTACTTATTTACTTTTGTTTTCTCTCCTGTTTCACTAGTTCTTTGTCCCTGTTTTCTCTTAGGTTTTTATCAAAACATGCATCTTCATTTGCTTCATAATTTAACTTCTCAATCCATTTTCTATCTCTGCCCTGAATTTCTTGGTTACCAGTTACCACTGAGGACCCAGTTTTCCTCTTTCCTAACTCTTTTAAGTTATGATTTGTGAGTTTTCTTACATAGAATTCTTAAGATTAGCCTCCCTTAACCTGGACCGACTCTTGTGCATGGAAATGGCTGGATTTTGCCTCCCAGGACCCCAGTACAGTACAGCTGGCAGAGCAGCTGCTCAGACGTGCAGGTGGCACCTAGCTCTGTGCAGCACCACAGGGCTGTGCGTTCGCTGAAGGCTGGGCATGATCTGAGCCGGTAACACTGGCAATTAGAAGCCACTGGAAAGAATGAAGCTTTACGTATAATATATTGGAGTGGCAACCTTAAGAAAAACAATGCTTATGCTCTTTGTGGAAAATTTTCTCATTGAAGCACATTCAGTTGGGTGGAAGGTGAAAAAATATTTGGAAAAAAAAATACATTGGAAACCTACTTAAGCATACAGATATGAATTCAACTGTAGTTTGCAGAAGAATCTATCTTTTGTGTGCAGAACTATAAACCCTGAGGTAAGCTGTTTTGAAAAAGGCTTGCTATAATGAGCAATGATATTATCATTGAGGTAGATACAGCGATGAAACTAATAAGGGTTTTCTTTGGAAACTACAGGAAAAATAATGCCACTGTAACTTCACATAGAAATAGAGACAAGTGTATATTTCAGTTTCATGGTTATTAATTACTAGTCTCTTCCCTCCCTGTTTTCTTTTTTGAAATTGATGCTGTTTGCTTATTGAATGAATTTCTTAATATGTAATGCTATTCACTCCCACAGACTTGTTTACTAAAATGGTTTATATATCTTTGCCTTTAAATAGAACATTTTTATGATTTTTGTATGATCACCAACTATACATTAATATTTACAATACATGATATTTATAATATATGGAAAACTGATATGAAAGTATTATCTGCATGGATTAGTCATGGCTGGCAAAGGCCGGTGTGAGTGAAGGATGTAATCATGGAAGAATGAGGTAAGGTGTCAGTCCTCCTGCTGAATGCAATGAATTTAGGATATCATTAGCATAAAATGTTTCTATATGATTATCTTTAACATCTTGTTGATGATTTCTATCATCATGCTTCATGTTGTTATATTTTTATATTACTAAAGCAAGTTCAAAATTATCCAGATCCAACTTACAATTAATAGTTATGACAAAAGATGATTAGTGAATAGAGATATTCAAAGATACATTATTAGTCCTTGTGTTGGAACTTGTTAAATCAACTAGTTTTGTTAAAGCACAGGCAAGTTTCTTTTACATATACAAAAACTAAAGTCCAGAGAATAAAGTAACTAAGCAGCTCTGAGTATAGTTAAATGAGAAAAACAGAAAGGAGCCGATTGACTAGAATCCTCTAAATCCACTTTCTCTGTGTTTCCTGTAAGGAGAAGAGAGGACAAAGAGTTTGATATGTGGTAAGGGAAGGGAAGGAGGAAAATGGATGAAAGCAGAGGAAGGGGATGCTGCAGAGTCTATGCTGTGTGCAGAGGAGGATGAGCAGATTGCAAGCTCTTCAGTGCTCAGCCCTTGATCTCTGTTCTTTTTGCAGTGGCTGCCTCTACCGTGGCTTCCTTTGGCTATCCTGTTTTGAAGGATGTTATAGATCTATGTTATAGATTTTTTTTTTTTTGCAGCGGGGTGGGGGCAAAGCCCTAGAGACAAAGTCCCTTGCATAAAAATGGGAAAATGGTATCAGTGACAAGATTCTTCTGTTCATTTGACAAAGAAATGCTTCACCCACGTGTGGAAGTTTTAACCTCTGCATAGAAATAATGACCTTTGCAGCACAAGTGATGATTTTAAGAGAGTCTCTCAACATCTTTTGTGTCTATTTGCTATGGCACCTCCTTCTCCCCTGAAGTAAAAAATCTCTAATGTTCGTTGCGGAGTGGTGAAGCTACCCTTCCTATTCCCCCTCTCTCTCCATGCATGTTTCATTATGTTCATATTCCGTGACTAAAGATTTTAGTGTTCAAGTTTATATATGTCCCTCCCTCTTCAGAAACTGAAAGAGATAATTATGGACGATATTAACTTGCATGACCAAAATTTGGAGGAGTTTAATTTTGTTCATTGGTGGCAATCTAGGTAATCCATTTAAGAAGCTGTTTTTTTGTGACTATCTGATGCCTGAAGTCCCTCAATATAACTTTCCCAAACTGTCTTTCACAGTCCAAATATTCCTGAAATAAAACCCACCTTCTTAAATTATTAACCTCATTCAGGTTGCAGTCAATTACCTTTTTCCTTCTTCTATCCATGTGTTTCTTGTCCATAACCACACTCTCCTGTCTGTTTTGCTTGTTTTTTAAGGTCTAAAGCTGAAATTAATGAACCTTTTAAAGCCATTGCCTTTCAAGCAATAAAACTAATAATAGTCCACATAACTGCCAAGATGACCTTGCCAGCAAGGAAGCATATGGATGATTTAAATGAATTCAACAGAAGGAACTATATTTTTCTTGTAATCAAGAATTAGTGAGCAGATTATAAAAAAGCATAAGAATAAAGAGTTATGCCATCCTGGGATTATTATGTAGTCCAAATGGCTGGCTAGGTAGGAAATGCTGCATTTTTGTGAAGACTATTATTAGTCTGCATAAACAATTTTTTCTTATATACACAATAAAGAACTTGGATAACTTAGACCCCAGGTTTCCTGGGGAACTCATCTCCTGCCATAACTGTGCTATCTTATTAACAATTTTATTATGTAACAGTTAATGTGCCTGTCCATCTATAAGGGTTAATAGGTCTGTCCATGTGATGAAGTTTCAGTAAGATCGTTACTCATCAAAATATCATATTTTATGTATGAGTCCTAAGTGTTCTGTTTGAACTCCTTCAAATATTTTTGGAGAGTTAGTCTGATTGTATTGATATCTGAGGATTGTCACTAACTGTTTTCTGATGCAGTCAACAAAAATTGATTTGATGTTCTGAGTTTCAATCTGAAAGAAAAAAAAACACTAACAGGAATGGAATATCTTAATAATTCATATTAAGAAATCTCAGTTGTACAATTAAGTAATACATAATGAATATTGATATGTGTTTTCTTTTTTTTGTTGGATGATGTTACTGGCTGCAAGTGAATGTGTTTGACTCCTATAACTGTTGCAGACAGAAAGGGTAGTGAATTTATAAACTTAAATTCACTATTAAGTGGAAAAGCAATTTAGCTCTATGAAACAAGAGCAGAAGCTCCTGCAGAAGGACATTAGGAATGTTGGGAGAGAGCTTTTCCAGAAGCATATGAGATTACTAGGTAGCTAATTTTAAAACTGCATTATTGGTTGGCTGGCAAGGGTAAATGCAGCTGTAAATACAAAATAAGACCATTGAAGTAGCTCTGAACGTGACAGAATTCAGGAAAGTTTGGTGTATTAAAAATACAAAGTTATGGTTTCAAGTCTTGCATTAGGACCTCACTCCGATGGTTGTAACAAACTCAGGGTGCTCAAATGAAAGGTTTTTTTGAGAAAGTAATTTCAGTTCTCCACAGTAAAATGAAGTGGGTTTTCAGTCTTAATGTGGATGCTCCTGGGCATGAGGGATGCTACTGATGATCTTTAGAGAACCCGAAATCCAGATTGGGACAGACCAAATTCAAGTTGCTCCTGCGCCTAGTGTTTTCTGTGGCACTCCTCACAGTGCCTAGCTTGTAAGAAATAGTGCGAGCATCAGCCATCTGAATATGGGCATGCAAGGGCAGCTCAGCCCTATGAATTCCTGACTCAGTGCTGGGGATTCTTAAAAATTAAGTGTTACAAGACTGAGCAACATGCCTCCCATTTTCCTTAGCGGAGCCAGGAACATGCTCAAGGTTCTATGCGTCTTTCAGGAGAAGGGAGAACCCATCTGAGCTTAATGTGATTATTTTTTTCTACAGAACTTCATTAATTTATTTTTATTTTTCTGAGGCTTTAAAGTAAGTCCCATAACCTCCTGTTACCATGTATAGACTTTTGTAGCAAGGAGTGATGAGAAATTCGGTGTCTAGATTCCTAGCTTCATACTCAGTTGACTTGCTAGCATGTCTTGACATATGCGACGTATACAAAACACCAACCTCCAAGTTTTATCATATAAATGTCATTTGAAACTTCAAATTACCCTGGATGAGAAAATTCCCTTATTAGAAGTGACATCAATAATTAGGGTAATAATCTGTGTCTGAAAAGATTTACAGAAGATAATTAACTTAGTTGTATAACAAATTTTAATTAACAAATGTTACACTAGCTGATAATTACTGAAAAACACTTTTTTTTCTTTTTTTTGACCTTTTTTGTCACTTCAGTATGGCATAAATGAGTTCAATCAGCATACTCTTCTTCTGCCAAAAAGTGACTGAGGTGAAATGGAGAACATAGACTTTCCCTTTTATTTATTTTCCCACTGGGACCTGCAAGACAGGCAGTTTTGCAGGGCCCCTGAAGAAGGGGAAGGGAAAAGTGGACAGTGATCTCTTAAGGTGAAATGTCAATAAGTTTTATTCAAACAAGTGGTTAGTCAAAACTTGGAAGTAAAAAAATCTGATTTCTGCAGCAGCTTTTCAGCCTAGTGCTGTGCAAAGCTATGCTCAACTTAGGGATTTTGTTCTAAGGTGCATCTTTGATTTCATTTTCAGAATAAATAAAATCTTGATCAAATCACACGTTTTGTTGGACTGGTATAAATGGACATTGGCTGCCACTTTTAGGTGCTGTGATGCAGATGTATTTAAAAAAAAAAAAAAGTCTCCTAAAAAGTATAATCCAGGGGGTTAAACAGACGTACTCTTAATTTGGAAGCTTCTTTCAATGCATAAGTCACTAAAAGACATAAGTGTCTATGTTTATATTATGCCTAAGCTAGGCATAATAAATGAAATCTAGAATTTCCTACTATTTTAAGTAAGAAAGGAGTTCTTACTACTGATGTTTTACCTGTAGCTACCATGTTCTGAGTTATTTTGTCCAATATTCCTAAACTGTGAAATGTGCAGATTTCTTCCTTTGAGATGCTACACCATGAAGATTCAATCTTCATTTTGACTAATGTGTATAACCTGAACTATATCAGGTATTCTGTGACCCCTTTTTGTCATGGAATATTTCTCTACTTTAGAAGAACAACATAGATAAAAATATTGAAATCAGGCTAAAATCAGTTAAAAAAAGGAGGTAGAGGGAATGGGAAGAGACTACACTTGGCTGCTTATAGCAAGAACAAATAGACACAATCTATCCACCTTCCTAATCATTTTCTTGAATAATTCAAAGCAGTCAAGCATAGCAACCAAAATGTTGTTATATTTACCTTTTGAATAAACATGGCTAAAAGGAGAATCTCAGCATAATCAATATAGTGAACTGTTTGTTGTGTTTATTAAGCTAAAGCACTGCTGTATGTTGGCTTTGTGTTTTGTATCAAAAAATTTAGTTCAGTTGCGTTATTTTACAGGAAGCCACAAATCCAGTATAGCTTAAATGCATAAACTATATAATCTATTCTAATTTACAAAGAGCTGGATTTTAAAGTTCTGACATCATCTGAGGGTCTGGTGATTTTTAACTGGCATTATTTTGCTTCCAGATTTAAGCTAATATTCATGCAACTGACCTTTCAAGAGCTATTTTCCTAGCTGAGTGTAAACTAATCTTAAAATTATGTATAGATCTACTCCAAAAGTACTTCTTATTGCTTATTGCAATAGCATATCACTAAAATTCCAATAACCTATTCCTCTGTAATAGATTACATCATGTGTTAAATTAAGTATGAACAAAATGATTCAGGATATAATTAGAATATAATTGCTTCAATGCACACCTGACTAAAAATGTATTTGCCTTTAGTGATGTGCCTGAATGTATCTAGTCTAATAATCTTTTCTTTGTAATTGGATATTCTGCAGTTTAAACTATGGAGGAGTCTGTGCATTTTAATGGTAACTTTTCCTAAACTGCAGAATACAGACACGCATGACGGATGCCTATTTCTATGGATTAGATAGGGCCCGTTGTTTTTGCTGGTCCTTGAAAATAAATGCTTGTTTGCTTTGTCATTAAAGTTAAAAGCACTTCTGAAACATTGGATAAGGCACTTTTCTGGTGGAAGCATGCCCCCTCTCATCTATATGAAAAGACTTGTGTATTAAAAAGCAAATAAAAAGACGTCTTGAATTGCTGTGGTTCAGAGGATTTTGAAATACCAAACATCAGACAAAATAATAAAGGACTAGAATGTAGTTTTAAAGCAAAACAAGAACACAGATGAGGTAACGTTTCATGCTTAGATATACACTTCCAGTTTTAATTGTATCTAATTGAAGTCAGCTCCAGGACTTCGGACCATATACAATTTGTCAACATTGATTCCAATTAAACTCTGTGGTTCCCACTCGAAAGAATTGTAAGTAATCAATGAACAATTAAGAGTAGAGGACATTGAAGTAACTAATTGTAGTAAATCAGGGACTGAGATGGTGCAGGCAAATTGCCATTGAACTGGCATGAACTGGATGAACCCTGCAGGCAACATCATCTGTTGCTCTGTTTTAGCTTTGATGATAGTAGAAATGGCCTTTAGCTTTCTGTGTCAATGAGCAGAAGTTGCCTGCACATCAAGGGCTGGCGATCGCCACAGAGTTTGTCCTCTGAGCCCATCTACTATGACACTTTCTTGGCGTAGTCTTCACTGTTGTGCCGTGCCTCTGAGTGGGATGGGATTGAGTGGTCACAGGGAGCCTGAGAGGCTCACAAGGAGGTGTGTGGTGGTGATGATGGAGTTTCTTCCTCTTTACCAAGTGTTGTTGATTTAGTTTAGTTTAGTTTTGTTTTGTCACTCATAGGAAACACATCAAAAAGCAAGATGGATGCTAGTGTGTTTATACACATTGTTCTTCTCAGGTCTGCAACTTTGTGTTGTATCCAAATTTACCTTATATAATTTATTTTACTTACGTGAGATCCTTGTTCTCAGTTACTTGCGATACCACTAAAATTTCTTTTGCCTAGCTCCAAAGTGTCTTTAACTGACATGGATGAGCTGTGTAGCCCTGGAGGCATAGGATCCTGTGGAGACATGGGATCATAAGTACTGGAGGCAGTGTTCCTGGTACCCCTTGCTTATGATCCTATGTCTGTATTTCTGTGTTCTGTTCTGTGTCCTGTGATCTGTTTGAAGATCTCCACTATCATCCTGTGTCTCTGTTCCTCTACACTGCATTGTTATGGTAGTCATTATTTCATTCTAGTAGGATAATCAATAGTTACAGCTTTCTAAATGGAAATGATGGTTATACTCTGCAATTATACTCACATTTATACATTTATATACTTATACATATATAAAAGGTAAACAAAACCATAGCAAATTAGGCAGCAGCCACCTAGTCATTTGAAAATTGTTGGAACAGCTTAACAAGCTAAAAGGAAGCCCCAGGAGGCCAAGACAATTTCAGAGCAAGACCAACAAGTCTCAGCTGTGAAGTCTTGCAAAGTTAGTAAAAGCCTGTTACTAGCAATGGCAGTACAGTATCTGCTGGGCTACAGGTCTATTTCAGTCTTAAGCTGTGACCGCCATAGATATCTACAGTTTGGTATTATTTACAACCGAAGTAAAAATATTTACAAAAATGATTTTAAGTGTCTTTTATTTAGCTAAATCTATCTCCTTGATGCTCATATGAACTGCCTTAATAGAAGATGGCTTATGTTCTCAGACCACCGAACTACAATGACAGTAAAATCACAACTGTCTTTTGTAAAATTCTGATTATATGTACCAATAGTGTTTATCTAAATCTATATATAAATAAAAAGTCACTGGAAGTCTGCAATGCTAGAGATTTTGATTTCTTTAACATCTTATTATTGAAGCTACTTATGTGTTAGGACAGAAGTATTTTCACAAGTCTTTGACACTGCAATTACTTACAGGAAATTGACTTACTTTAAACGGTCCATGAACAAATTAAGTCTTCCCTGCTTCAGATGCATTGCTGTTTGGTTTGTTATTTTCCATGGTAGATTAGTTGTGTTGGTCTACTCTTAAACAGAGTCATAATGCTTGAGGAAACAAGTATGTGTGTTTTCTCTACAAGGTATTCTTTTATCAGAAAACAAGAATTATGTGTGTTGACAAGTTTATGTACATTCTGTATTATAGCATATGGTGAGGCTGATAAGAACTTGTAATACACTGTCTAAAGACCTCACATCTTTTCAATGCACAGAGCTCAGAATCTGCCATCCCACATTCATTTTGATCTGTGACAGAAAAAAAAAATAAATAGAAGTACAGCTTGAAATATACAGCTTCTGAAACTTGGTAACTTTTAGCAACAAGACTAGTAACATTATAAAATGCAATTTATAGTTACTTTTCTTTTTCTATTATGAGATTATTCTGAGAAAATAAACTTTCTTAATTTAAGTAGAATTTTATTTCCCTATCAAGCAAAAATATTTGCAATACTGATTTTCAGGTATCTCTGATTTAACTGTACCTCTTTATTTTAGTGTATCTGTATCAGCTGGTTTAATAAAAGAAACTACTTTTTACTTGTTCTGATGGTCTAAGAGCAATATTAGCACAGATTTGTCTTATATAATGTTCTGTGTGCCTGTAGTAGGGTAGCTTTGTTGTTCCTCATATAAGGAGAACATTCAGTAAGAAGCCAATTTAAAATGTAGACCAAACTTTCAGACTCAATCCAGAATTTGGGGAATTATGTACAATACTAAATTTTAAACATTAGTTTAAAATTATTAGTTATTAGTAAGCAAATAGCACAATAGCTGTGAGTATTTTTAGAGGTAGTGAAATTGTATATGCTATAAAAAAAAAGTGAGATCTGCATACGTGTTACAAAATACTGATATGCAAAAGATTACACATTAAAATATACATGGAGTGCAGGAAAGAGTAGGATCTTCAATGCAGAAAAAGGAAAAAAAAATCCTAGGCCCAGGTGTAAACTTTGTTGAATAGATAAACTGGATAGATGGCTTTGAAACACTGTATAGAACGTGCCTCTAAGGAGGAACCTTTTCATGGTTATCTCCTTCAGACCACAATTAAACCCAAGTGTCTGTTACTTGGACACAGACACATCCAGGTAGGTATTATCTGTTCAGAGAGCATCCTACCAGCTGTGAGCCCTTCCTATAAAGACCTTTGCCTTGTATGTTGCAAAGTCGATGGGATTTGTAGGCGCTCTGGAGCCAGACAGATGCTACAACGGTAGGACCACCTTGATTTCTCCCTATCTGACAGCGGGGGAAGGCAAAGCCCATCCGGAAGCAAGCCACGCACTGGCATGTTTGCTAGCAGGCTGCTCAGCTTCTAGGGACAGTGTAGAGTCTTGCGGTTTGATAACCTTGCTCAGTTTTAAAACAGAGGGAGTACCTTTCACGTTGATACCAAAAAATCTATGGCATATTTAATCAACTTTAGGATGTTTTTTAATTCTTTAAAGTTTCTTTGCATGCATCTGTACTTCAGGCATTAAGGAGCACAAATGCTCATTTTGTCTTTCTTACTATGACGGGAGGCAGAAGCCATGACACTTCCAGTCAGCAGTCCTTCTTTCTAACCCCATAAGTTTGTTATCCCACAAGGCTAAAGCAGGGGGCGCTTGTGCCAGTTGAACTAGTGAGGGATACACTCTTGTAATCAAACACAAGTGCTTTTGAGGACTCTAATTCAATAAGAAGGAAATGAAACATAAGGGGTAACAGGTTTTGAAATGAGTTTATACGACATGTATAGCATGTCTTGGATCTCATGGATCTTACAGAAGGGAGCTGACTTAATGAGTCTACATACAAGGGCATTAATACCCTTGAATATACTCAATATCATACAGGAATTTGGCAAGTGAGGAATTATGGTAGCTTACAAAGTCATCTCAATTTTTTCTTGTCCCTGTTTCCTCTAGTATTTATCAATATTATTTCAAAGGACATAATAATGAAGAGCAGTGGGCTAAAATTCAGGTAAAAAAGCCCCAAAACCTTTAAGATATGTCATTTGTAATCAGCAACAATGAAGAGGGTTATAGAAACATAATTATTCCTGAAGAGAATGTGGAATTTTATTAAAGCACCTATGATATTTAATTCTGTCATCATTATAGTTTATCTTAAATTGATATGCAGAGTAACAGGATAAATGACTGTCACAAATCAGTGAGGGAAAATGCAATTCATTATATACATTTGCATGACTTCTATTTGATTTTTGACAACCTGCATACTTAGACAGTATTCCTTTCCAAAACAAGCTGAAGGAAAGTAATATTTATGTTGGAGTTCATAGTGATTTATCGGAGTGGTACCAAGCCATACGTCCCTCTGTTTATAAGAGAGGGGTGAGATACCATATTTAATGGTGTAACTTATGATAATCAAATAATCTAAATGCCACTAGGGTGAGTGACCCTGTGGTAAAGCTGGTGAAGATGTTAATGAGTACAGTAAGCTAAAATTTAGAAAGGAGATTTAAGGTAAAATCTGTAGCTCGATATTCATCTGTACTATGGAAGAATTGTCTGCTACATAGAAAATTATACTTGACAGCAATAGAACTGTTTGTGGAGTTTTAATAAGACCATAAACTTTCTGCTCTGTGTGTAAAATGAAATAGTTGATTTAGCTTAGAATGAGGCAAACAAAATTACTTTAGATTATGTATATTTCTTCTCTGAAGTATGAATTTAATTAGAAAGCATAATACTGACAAAATATACTCCTTCTAATGCAATGAGGCAAAATGGGGCAGGTGGCGCAAGTATAATTAAAAATTATTTATATTGGGTAATTTATTCAAAATCCAAGGGTCTAATTTCCAATACTAACCAATGTACCCTGAGAAAAGCCAGCTTTAAATGGAATCTGTGAAGTTTCCATCCAGTATAGTCTTCAGTCAAGGCAAAATCTGCATGCCTCTTCCAATCTCCTTGCCTGCAGCCATCCGCTTTATGCCAGTTGTTGTTAACTTTTCAGCAGAAAGCTGTGTGGAAACTGCCATCTGAAAGCAGAGGGGAATGAAAACATTGCAAGTGCTTCAAATTGCTGGAAATACTATTCTTGGCAATTTTTTTTTTTTTTTTTTTTTGGTCCTGGGAGGGCCTGGAAATCTGTTGCAACACCTACAAGATTTCAACTTTACATATCCTCAAGATTTGTAGATCAAAATTAGACAGTTTATTGGACCAGGCTTAGTAGTTCTTGCTTTGTGCTCCTTCCTCCTCACTTCCTCCCCCTGAAAAGACTGTGACAGAATCATGAAATAATTCAGATTGGAGAGGACCTCTGAGTGGAGGTTAGACCAGGTGACTTTCAGAGTACAGATCAAATTGGTTAGTAGAAACTGTTTAAAGAGAAAAAATGCCTTAAAATGCCTTAAAAATACTATTCTTGCTCATCTGTCTGGAGTGGTTTGGAAAGGCAGAAGATGAGTTCTAATAGAAAGGGACACATCCAGATTTGGAAATTGGATTCAAACAAGCATCAGCAGTTTCACTGTTTATGCAAGAAACTTAAAATTTTAGTTTCTCATCTACTGTCCCTGCAGACCTCATGTATCTTTTTTTTCACCCAAGTTTCTTTAATAATCCCCGCTAGTCAGAATTTATGAACATATGGATGTCTGTTGGGCTCTTGTTTCCACTTTACAGACAGATGGATGGTCGTGGATCACAGTGGTGATGGATCACAGTGAAAGGGTGCCAAGAAACTCGTTTTGTTTTCTTTTTCAGTAGTGGTGGCAGTGGCCTCCTAGTAAAATCCAGAAGCATCTGAAATGGTGCATGTAACCCCAGTGCAGAATATTTATGTGCAAATTAAGCTGGAATTCAACAGGAATGAGATGGAGATAAGCCTGAGATGAAAAATAGATTTAGAAAATAGTCTCTTTAAACTTCAGCGAGGTTTCTTCTGCACAGCTAGATCACGAGATTAAGAAAGAGGTGTATACTCTAGGTGATCCTTCAGTGAAAGCTTATGTTTATTGAATAGACCATCCTTTCCTTCAGGAGCAATTCCTCTTGCCCTAGGGATTCTCTTGGTAGGACAGGAACCATCTCTCTCCCTTTTGCTTTATGGCTTGATGGTTCATTTTAGCCACTTAGCTCATATACATCCTCACTGCTCCATTTTAACATTCAGATTCAAGAGATTCTTAGTTGCTCCCAGACCTGCTATAGAAATTTCTGTTAAAGCTCAATGGAAATTAAGCCTTAAAACTGCTCAGGGTATAAAGGCTGCTTCCCTGCCACTTCTGGCTCTTCTGCTGCTTGTTGTAGCAAATTTTATGTTCACAACCACATGGTGCAATCAAAGTTATTGAGATTCATTCATCTCCACTAGCTCTTGGGTGGTAGAAAGAAGTGGGAAAGAAGAATCATGGCAGTAAATAAAGATGAAAAGAACAAACTGTCTAATTATTTTCTAAAAAAGCAATAATAAACTGACTATTAAACCTGTCATTTTAGCTTTTTTAAAACACTCTAGTTTAAATTTAACATGGGCTTTAATATTATATGGCTGTCAATTCCAGATGATTGACTAATCACTTAATTTTATATAAAAATTGAAATAGTTTTGCTGTTTTACTGCAATTTATGAAATGTAATACTACAACAAATGAATTTGCTTTTTTTTCCACTTACTTGTTGGAGAGCTTTATGGCACTATAATGCAAAGAACCTGGGCTGACTTATTATGTTGACCTAGATGATTCCAGCTGCTAGCGGAACCTAGACAAACAATAAAACCTTGAAAACTTGAGATAAAGCAAACAAGATCAATGTGAAAGGTGGAGAATAATTCCATAAAGGAATGATTTATTAGTAATGGAGTGCGGGGAGAGACTTAGTAGACAAGGTGTGGGTAAAAGGAAGCAGCTGAGGCAATTGGAACTAGTAAGGGATAACAGAAACTGAGAAGCAGAGAGAGCAATTGTCAGGCTTAATTTTCATTGAAAACTGGCCTTTTTTACAACATGATAGAGGGGAATCCTACTCTGTCTTTTGGATCTGACCACCCTCAAAACCGTGAATTCAGTATTTCAGCTTAAATCTATTGCTCACTTTCATACAGAAGAAAAAAATCCTCCCCCTCCACTTTTATTCTTATAAATTCTTATAAATAAATATTCTCATTCTTATAGAGAGTCTTGTAAAACCTTTTTTGTTTTTATTTCCAGTGTGACTATATTCCACTTTATACCTGATGTAAAATGACAACTCAGTCAACACTATTTACTTAGCATTCATCATAAACTTTTCTTCATGCTGATGATAAAGTGAAACAAACACAACTTCAAAGTGCAGATTAGTGGGAAAAGTCCTTATTTGTAACATATAACTGATTATATCAATGATCAAATTTAAATACTCATGTATTAAATTTTATCTGTTATGTTAGTGCCTGAAATTCTCTATGTTTCAGCTTTCATAAAAATAATATAAAATTCAAGAAACTTTCTTGTTACTTTCATTAATCTATAAACTCTGAATTTAAATGTTTCCTTATTGAAATTGCTCTATCATTTTATCCTCCCATTATCCCCATGTTAATACATGCTGATATATTCTATTAATGAAGAAGTGTTCCTTTCTATTTTTTTCAAATTCATCTCCTCTGCTTTCTTTAACACTGTCTGTTGAGCTGACAGTGTCAACACAGGAATTTTCTTTAAAACAATTTCTTTTATTGCTTACCGATTTGTTCCTGCTGCTCAGTCTTGTCTGTATCTGTCACATGCAAAATTACTTCATACTTTCTTTTCATTCTTCTACACTCTTGTTTGTTTACTATTCAAAACTCTTTAGTAGATGTTATTAAGAGTTTTTGTTAACATTAAATATTTTGATTGTGTTTATGGAGCTCTTTTTGTTCATAGTTCAGACTTCTCTGCCTTACTTCAAGGCATGGTTCTGTCTCCATCAGCCTGACTACCAAAGTTATAAGTGTACTGTAAGAGCCTGAGTGGAATAACCATTTTCATTATCTGGTAGAAGTGTCTGTCTGGCCTTAATTTCTTCTCTCTCTCTCTCTCTCTTTTAGAAAGCAAAGCTTTAGAAAGTTTAGAAAGCAAAGCTTTGTAAACACGCATCCTCCTAAACCATCATATATAGATAGGATATATACATACACACACATATATATATATATAAATATCCCATAGTTTTTTAGAAAGTTCATTTCTGAGGAAGGTTGGATGTGAGACAATACTTTAGAGCAATATTCAGAAAACCTTTAACATAATTGCATCACACCTACATTGCATTAGTTAACCTGTGATCAACAGGTGCAGTCCCCATACGATTATTTTTAGTCATTAGTCCCTAAGTGCATAGTCTTGTATTTAGCACTGCTGAATTTCCCCTAATGAAGTCGTGAAGGTCATTTTTTTGTTGTTGTTTTGTTTTGTTTTTGTTAGTAGTCTCCTATGTTTGCTTTCTCAAGAAACCTCTCCAGTCTAGGAGTTTCATATTTAATTCCTTATGTTGCTTTTTGCTGCACTCCTTAGTGTAGAATTATAGTATTCTTTATCTTCCTTTGTTAAACTACTGGTAAACTACTACATTTCTCTAGTATAGGATTTTTTTTTAAATAAAGCTCATATTGTATTTTTACTTTTTTTTCTTCCTTTTATTTTATTTATTTATTTATTTTTAAGCCTTGAGTATCTTTTGGTCATATGAAAAAGACTATATTATTGGGATTTTTTAAATATTAAGTAAAGTAATGTATTTGGTTATTTTTTAGATACATTCTTTCTCCTTTATGGAAGCTTTATGAAAATGCCTACTATTTGGCCTAAGATTTCATTGACTAGTTCTTCTAGAATTCTGAGATGAAGTTTAGCTTGTACTCATAATTTAGGAGTATTTAGCTCCTTGAAATCTGCTTCCCCCTTTCTTGCAGTATTTTTAATTTCATTATATACGCTTCTTTTATTTGCCTTCCATCAAGGTAAGGCAAAGTCATGCAAGGTCACTGTAATGCTCTGTAAGAAAACATTCACCTTTTCACCATACATGAAGCCAAGGCTGCCAACTTGTGACTGTAACTCAGAGAGAAAGAGCTCAAGTTGAATGGGTTGCAATAGTTAAGTCTCTGTATGATTTTAGTCATGGAATTTACTGTGGGACGAGAAAATTCCCAATGTAAAATTATAGCACCTTACAGGATTTTGTGCATAAACACACTGATGGCTGTGCAGAACTCTATTACTAACACAGTAAAGGTCATAAATATGGCTTGCTCTCCTGCTAGATCTCTGGTCAGTGCAGTGCACCCCTATGGCTGCCAAATGGAAATAAATGCTCAATAAAAGCTGTCGTTCCTGTGTTTTCTAGTCATCTTTTTTTTCTTTCTGTTTTTGTAAATTTGCATGCCTAAGCAAGTTCTGCTTTCTTGTTTTAGTTTTTGTGAGTGCGCAGAAGAGGTTTATCACAGTTTGTTTTCGTTTGTTTTAAGAGCCACTACTCTTTTTCAGTGTTAACCACCAAGGAGTTAGTAATACACCTTTCAACCCTAAAATGACAACTAGAGAAACTATTTATTTGCAGATGTTCTAAAACAAAACTAGCAATTCTGAAAACACCTGAATATCTGTAGAAATTTGTATCTGTAAAAGCAAGAAAGAAGGAGCAACCGTACGGACTTAGTTTCATGTAAATGTCATGTAATGACTTCTTTTAAGCGATACAGTTAAGGAGAAATTGTTGTTTTATTTATATTCTGAATAGGAGTTTAAAGAACATCTAATTTGTTGTTTATTTTTCTCCCTTTTGTTACGTTTCTCCTTCATATAAAGATGACTTTTTCTTCCGTGCTTTTTTACAATGAAACTTTGCCCTCTAGTGGTTTCTCTCAGTTTCACAATGTTCTGAGCAAATTAACTGCTTTACATACTAGGGTTCGGGGATTTTGGTTTTAATTTTTAAACTGTGCACCCCAATTGGTCAGACTGTAATTAGATTTTGATGTGGAGCTGCAAATTAACCACTTTTCTGATCATTTAAAAGATGATGAGGGTTTTTTTTTAGTTTTGTCCCCGTATCTGCTAGTGAAGGGTCCACGTAAAATTACAGAGCCAGTTCTGGAATATATTTTACTCATGTAAATGTGTATACAAAGCCTAAAATCAATGCATTTTATTTTAAAAGTAGTAGCAAGAAAATCAGTGGTCAAAAGTTTTTCTTTTGAATTTTAAGTGTATTGTTTGTGGCACTTGTTGTACTTTCTGCTTATAAATCAACTTTATATGAAAACAGTAGCAATTTGTGGCCAATATGAATAATGTTATAATTTATTTCTTTATTTAATAGAGCAAAGTAGTAAGCATCATATATAAATAACTAACTGGACCTATAATTTACTTTAATGATAGGGCAGACTATACGTGTTCTTTGATTTGGTAACAAAAGCTGATCTGAGGATTCAGCTGTGGATAGAGAAGCTTTAAGACTATTCCATGAAACACAGTGACTGCTTTGGTACTCTAGGAATATGAGAATGAAACAGTAACATCTGTATTTTAATTCTTGGGAATTCCAGCATACTGGATTTCTGTTACAATATTTCTATGCATTCTTTATTATTCAATTATGTTCTAATAAGTAGCATGTTGACAACCTTAATGTATTTAAAGCTGAGCAGAGAAAGAGTAATACTGCATAAAATATGCAATATTCTTCTGAAATAAAAGAGAGAAGTATAATTAATATCCTTGGTACAACATGAAGTGATATTACATTTGTTAAAATTATATTTGTTAAAATATAAGATATTAGAAATAAATATTAACAAATATTCATATAAATATTAAAATGCTGAAGATAATTGTTTAGGAGATACTACAAGGAATCAACTTTAACACTAATTTTCTTTGCATTTATGGGTTAAGTACCGCCTAGAATTCAACGAGAAAGGTTAGTAGATTAATGCTCTTCCAGTTCCTTGCTCCATGGTTGCCTAAGTACATACACAGTTTAACCTAATCCCTAGAAAGAACTGTAGACTAGCCAGAGCACTGATGAGAGCTTATGGTTTTATAAAGACTAGATCAGTAAAACCTAGTGGGCTAGGTGATGCTCGAGACCAACAGCTGTAACTAAGGTACAACCATACTTTCTTCCATACATCATTGCCAAGCAAATTTACCAAAATATTGTATTCTGAGAAATCTTTACATTTTTATGTTTGAGATCCTTAGACTTTCTAATAAATAAAACGATCCTACACTATTCTGGTTTTGCTCCTAACATGTTTGTATTGATAATCCAATATTTTTATGACCTCTTCCTCCAGTTCAAAATATTGAAAATCATATTTCTTGAGACCCTTCTACTTTATGAAGCAGAATGTAGGATTTTCCTAGGGAATTCTGAATTTTGTGAGAGATAGTGAAAGTCTCTTAGAACAGTAGAGAGAAACGTCTTTCCATGAATTGTGTAGATCTGAGCACTAGCCTACAAAGATAGGACAGGATGGCCATCAAATATAAAAACAAGCTCCTGAGGCATTTACTTGCTGTGACAGAAATAGCAGGACATGGGAGGAAGCTGTGTGAAGAACGTCTATGGTTGGAGGGAAATTTGCTTGGGAAGAGTATTAAGCACAGAGAAATCTTTCCATAGCATATTTTTACAAGCAAGTACCACAGTGCCCTAAAAATTAGCAGACTTTACAAAATAAGGAATAAGGGTGTGTGTCAGGGTTAATGAAAGAGGTAACAATAAACTATTCCTTTTTGTGGTGGTGAGAGGAGAGATTCAAAGCCCTTTCTTTTTCTAAGACTATCTTTGTGATGATGCTTCAGAAGGTCCATGGTAGCAGTTTCTGGTAGTTGTGGGGGACCCTCCTGTTTTAAAACAGTGTGTGCTGAGAGCAAGGACTCTGCCCGGAGCCACAATCAAATTTAACTGCAACAGTGTCGCTGTTATTACCCAGAACTGTCCAATTTGTCTTTCTGCCGAAGACTTCTGTCCCTGTAGCAGAAATGAATGATTCTGTTCTGTTTCTCAGTACCTCAGCTCACTGACTTAGGTATTCATTTTTACCAAAGACCAATTTAAGAATATGCTAATATGTGAGGCATCTAAATTGTGGTGACTGTGGGATGAACAGTACTCTGATAGATTTGGAAGGACTCCCTCGGAGCAGAGGTCATTTCCTGCATTTATCACTTCAATATCACTTCTGATTGAACTTCCTGGAATCAGGAGTAAAAGTTTCAAAAGTTTGACCTGGAGAAACTCCAAGGACCAAGAGATTGGAAAACCTGGAAAGATACAGTGAGGGCTTCTTTTAAGGCAAATATAATGCAGAAAGAAGTGAGTCTGGAAAAAGATGTCTTCCAGATGGAAATTACCTCCTTTGTTATATGAATACAGTGACTTTTTCCCTTATGTTCAGTAGATAACTAAACATTAAATCAAAAATGAAAATTGTATGTCCAGGTCATTTCTAATAAGTAGCTTTGTAATTTTTTTGGCAATAACTACTATGAGTGGATGCCATATGCTGTAATATACTCAGCAGTTGGTGACCGTTAAAAAGATTAATCAGCTGGTGTTAGTATTCACAGTTATATGGAAAGTAGTTAGTCTAAAACTGTATTGAATATTGAAAATTGTATCAATTTTATCCTTATGGTCACTTAAGATGCAGTTAAAAATAATTAAATTAGTAAAACCAAAGCAACTTTAGTGAAGAGAAGAAGAGATTAAACTTGATTTTGTTTTAGCATCCCTTTCTCCAATAAGTTATGCTCAGGCATAAAATTATCTGCTGGGGAACATTTGCTGTCTTTAATAAAGCTTAAAATTATACATAAAATTTACATTTATGTTGAATGAGAGAGAATAAATTGTTTCTGATCAAATAGTCAGAAAACAACAGCACACTATATTTGGGAAGAATTTTCTTCGAGTCTGCTGGCATTTTTGGTGTAGCATCAGTGATCTTAGGAAAATGGGATGCCCTAGAGACATTCTAGGTTCGGTAGTGATAAAAATTTCCGCCGTTCGAAACCTTTTCAGAACCAGAGTATAGTTATTTCTGAAGAAAACCTTTCCCCTTCATCTCACTTGCAGCTATTACATGGCACTCCCTAGTTCCAGTTCTGACATCCTTCTAACTTCTGCCTAAGGCCAGCTTCAGAAATAGTGTCTTCAGCAGTGTTGGTTCATAAAACAAGCTAAATAAAATAAGAGGTACTTTCCGGGTTTGCAAGCCTTCAGTCCTTGTCAGGACTGTGCAGTCCTTCTGTACTTCTGCGTCGCTTAATGCATCATCTTCCCCATTCTCTGAGGCTTCCTACCTTTTTAGGTTATCAAGGCACCACAGTTCTTGCTTTAATCAGTAGGGACTTTAGATAAAATTTAGTAAAGATTGCCTGCAAACGATACTCTATGACGCTTGGCTTAGCTCTCTGGGCTTCAGAGAGGTCTTGAAACCTAGCTTCAAACTGTGAGGAGTGTCTGTGAAGGAGAAATGTCAGGTTGGGTATATCTGAAAACCTTCCTCTCTGAACTTCTGCGCCTGACCCAGGTATGAGTTGCAGACATGTATCTCCATCTGTCTAGGATGCACAGCCTCAAAGGCAGGAACCTGAGAAACAGGGACTTGTTGCTTGTTCCTCTCATTAATGCTTCAAGGGTAATCAGATGGTTTAATCAGGGAGTGGAGAATCCTGCCCACTGTCCTTTCTCAACCACAAGGGATTCAGATGCTGTACAGCACACCTTTTAAAATATAATCTTTAAAACTTGTTTGAGAGATTTGAGATGAAACTTCATGGTACAGAATGCGAGTTAATGCACTTCAGTATTAATGACAACATTTGTGCAGTAAACTCCTCAAGGGGAAATAGAAGATTATGAAGACTGGACTCAACTCAGAGATTATTAACTTAGAGTCTCTGCCGTGATTCAACCATGAAAATATGCAATTAACATCTAAAATGTATCAAGAGAGAGATTAACAGTAAAGATGGAAAAAGCTCTATACTTGTATGACTTTGTCTAGTCAGTTTTGTTCAAGAAAGATGAATTGAGCCTCTATCAAGTTCAAGGCAAGACTGCCATATCTCCTGCTGGTTTAGACAACCTCCAAGAGGGGGGATATAAAAAATTATTTGATTAACACAGGACAAGGAATGCTGAGGAAGGTAGCAAATATTTTTTGCCTGTTAATTCCTTGGAAGGTTATGACAAAGGTCAAAGGCAAATTTGTTGAATTAAGGGTAACGTTTGCATGAAAACAAATGTGTACAAACTTTGTATGAATTAGACTTGAATTTGCAGTTCCCTGAGGGCAGGACGTTTGTCACTTGCTCAGATTCTGGAAGAACTGGTGTTTTTGATGCACTGTCGAGTTCTCTCTTCAAGCTCTATTTCACTAATGCAGTCCAAGGGGAAATTGAAAAGATAAAAATGAAAAATAATCCTTTTAAATTACTTAGAGCTATAATTTTATAGTTAGTCTTTTTTTTTTTTTTTGTAAAGCAATCTATTGAATTAGCTACTTCAGTTTTATTTATTTGTTTATTTATTGTGTTTCTAAAGAGTCTTGCACCTCAGTAAAATGTGCATAGGTTGATATTATTAGAACCAACTTTACAAGTTAGGTGGCTAAGGCTCTTTCAAATAAAAAAGTTTCTGAAATTCTGTGCTTGAGTTTATTTCAGTTGGGTATTTTGATGCTCGGGACCTGCGATTGTCAAACTATTCGTCTTTGTATGAATAATGGTTTGGTGTCTATCATTCTAGTCAACAGAGACCAGAAAAATAAAGCCTTTTCAAAGGCCAGTTTTCATAGGAGAGATATTTAGCTCTTTTCAGCTCACCTTCTTTAGAAAGTGGGTCAGTAGTTCACACACACTTACATAATAAATAGTCCTGGGTACCAAGATATGACCATCTATGTTACCAAATGCTCTTTGAATGTTTTTAGCCTGGTACTTTCCCAAAGAGTTCTGGGACATTCCCAACAAGCAGTTTAATTATGACCATTCTCATTTTGGATGCCAGGAAAATTAGATGCTGATAATCCTCCTGGACCTATTTAATTTTCTAATACAGATCTGGCGTTGGGGGTTTTCTTATAGTGCCAGATACACTCAAGATTAATTAAGGGAGAGTCATTTAGCATTCAGTTCCCTGAAAATAGCAATGTGTTGTCATTTAGTTTTTCTCAGGTATCTGCGACAGATGTGCAGTGCTAGCAGATCTGATCTGGAAGACCTGCACTCCTCTGGAACAGCAGTGGGAACCAGGCGTGATGTGCTGGGACATCTCATATGGCACTATTCTGTTTAGACAACTGAATCTCATCCTATTGCCTCTGTTCATAGTTGTGGATGTAATTCATTGTGTTCTGTTTTCCATTGCTGTTAGGTTCATGTTTAGACAAGGGAATGAGTAGATCTTTTATGGAACAAGTAAGTCAGAGTGGTCCATCCAGTGTCTGCAAGCTACATTAGGCCTATTGCTAGGATTCCATGGCTATATGTGGAATTTCTGTTGGATCTTTGCATTCTCAAGTACTTTGTTGCATGAAATGCGACTGACAACATGACTGCATAAAGCTCTGAAAAAGTTGGATCACTCTGTAGGTCAGTGGTATGGGGATCTAGTTTTGTTTCATATAGCCGGTTTTGATTTGTGATTTCCTTGATCACCTTCACATTGACTTAATCATCAATCCTCATCTCCTCAACAACACTGTAGGATAGCAACATCCTATATATTATAATATTCTGGGATTCAGCATTTCAAAAGTTAATGTTTCTTTCTATATCTACATTACATTGCAGGTACATATATCAGATTTCTTTAAGTTTTATGGGACAATGACTGAGACTTTTATACTAATCTCTATTTCTGTCTTTTTTCATAATGTCAGTGGTGATATTTCTAGTATGTGCTTTTCTAAACAGTATCGTTACATTGACTATAGAAGGGACACCAGCTGGTATTCTACGGTGAAAAATATGTTTTTCTCTTTGGCTTTCTCTGAAAAAGTCTATATAGACAATTGTATTCTTGAAGCAGATTTCACACCAGCTGCTGCCATCTCTAATTCTTTCTCTTTCCATCTGTCTTATCTTAATTCTGCTATTAAAGTGGTAAACATAACCCCAAGGATGCTCTAAGCTTCTGAGAAAGATGAGCAACCTCCAGCAGCCTCTGAGCATAGAAAGCTCAGAGGTGCATTTGAACTTAGCTCTGCTTTCCTGATTCAAATTAAGGCTCGGGGAAAATGAGAGCTGTCCAGCTGTCCTGTGCATTTAATAACACAGAAATATAAGAAAACTGGAGATGGATGAGAAAGCCAAAAATGTTTATTTAACTTTTCTAATGCAAATTACCCAAGCAATCTTCTGACCAGTTTTGGAAAACCTCTCCTACTAAATGCTATCTTCAAATGTGCTATTTCAATTGAAATATTTTTAAAAAGTTGGTGCATAGCTTCATAGCTTAAAAAAAAATAAGTTCACCACCTCATGTCTACTACAGCACTTTTTAGAGCAGAAAGCACTATATTTTCTGAATAAACTGATATTTGCTCAACATAGCCTGCAGATGTTTTTAGATGAAGGGTCTTATAAATTAACCTTTCTGTAATGTGCTATCCAACCTACAGATTCATGTTTTCTCCATCTCTTACTCTCCATTTTCAGTTTGCTATAACCTAATATTTGGAAGCATAGGAAAAAAAATTACTTTTAGGAGACAATCCCAGTGCTTATTTCAGTAATAATGTTAACGATTTTATAATTTAAATATTTCTAGTATATTATCCAATTCCAAAATGTCATTGTAAGACAGCAAGGTAGAAAAATGAGGCAGATGAATAGCTTGATACATACTAAGCACAAGTTCTGTTAACTTGAACTACCAGTTAGTCTTGCCATTTAAAGATACTTTTATTTTTATCATCTCACTCAAAAGGAAACAAAGATCTGCCTAAAGAGAATATGTCTCTTCTGTTCCCTTTTAACCCCCTGGCTGATAGCTACCATTTTCTGCTCATAAAAAGAAGTCAACCAGGTAGCAACTGGAAAGCCTTACAATCTGAATTTAACATAAAATAAGCAATTTTGCAGCCATGTGAAATATGAGATTGGCAATCTCCAAAATCATTAATCTCCAAAATCATGAATGCGGTTGGCTTTTTACAGCATGAGTTATATGAAATTCAACAAGCAAAAAAAAAGTTTGCAAGGATCACGTTCATTTTCTACAGAGGCACTGCAGTATGAAAGAAAAATCTCTGAATATTTCTGGTTAATTTGTGCTGGAGCTTTCTGCTTGCTAAATCACATGTCCATATTACCAAAGTTACCAAAGTTCATTTATCATATCTTTGGCTTGAGGAATATAACATAGTGTACTTGATTTTAAAGCTTATATTAAATATTATCAAATATAGTTTTCTTTTTTTTTTCCTAATTTCAATCAAAAATATATCAAAGTCGAAATATTTACTTTTAATGCTTAATCTTAATATGAAATACTTACTTAATATAATAACAATACTAAGAACTTCCTTATTCATTTGTTATTTCATATCCGTTTTTTCCCGGAACATTAATGATATTGTTGTACAATGTGTAAAACTATGTAGAATATGCAAAAGTACTTTAAACTTATGTCTGGATGTGTGGCAACATTTTGTGTAAATGACTGACTGCTAGTTTCATAAATTCAACATGTAATGATGGGCTTCATTTTTGGTTCAAAAATCAGGAAGGGAAACAATGTTGTCATCTATTATCAATCACAAACTATATAAATTACTGTTTAGTAGTAAGAATTATGAAGATCCCTCCTTTCTGAGGAGGGAGGGAGGAAGATAGTTGAGTTTTACTGTATTCTCAGTAAAATTTTTAATATCAGACTTCAATACTTCATAGAACTGAAATTCTATGCATCATTTAAATTCTCTTCTAATAGAATTTGGAAAATATTGATGATATTAGTTAAATAAAATTAATATTCAATCTCTTCATGATAGGAAAGCTGATTCTGAGCTATAAAGTGTTTATCTAAGTTACACTTGGGCAGTGTCATGGAGCAATTAGTAGGTTGGTTTTCTGTAAATTGGCTTCTGTGAGGCTAAGATTCATCTTATCTAACTTAATTCATCCCAAAGCTAGAAATATAGTTTAAAGCAACTGTCTGGAATTCTGTCTCTGCATAGTCATTGCAGAGAGAACGTAGTTATCCCAGAAGCAGATTCATAGTGTGTATTTTAAGTTGGACTAAACTGCATGTCTGTAACTGATCTGCTGTGGTTAACTGTGAGGATGTGGTTAACTCAGTTTTTGGAAGTTTGACTGTAAAATGAAGTGAAGCCATGGAAAATAAGCAGATTCACAAGAGCTATTGTCATGTACAATTAAAGGATCAAAAAATATCTAAAAGGAATTTATTTACTAGAGTCTAGGTATGTGCTATTCTAATATGAGAACAATAGAGGCCACTATGGCTCTAGAATTCAAAATTTAAAGAAATCTATAAATTGCAATGTGCTAGATAAAGCAAAAAAAAAATGTTTTTTCAGGTAATATTTATCTTTTAAATTCTAGTAAAACTATAAATAAATATGTCTTGATGATAGTAAATCTCTTGTTTGAAAATATATTAGATCCAGTAGAAATAACAATGTTTTTAAACTAGATGAAGGATTTAGGAAATATTATGTAGGAGAGTTAAATATTAGAATAATAATAAAACTTCTTATTTTGGAGGGATTAGGGACCATTATGTTCTTTAGAAACCTTTTGATTCAGTTATTCCTCTGTTTTCTTTTTCTAATAATTCTCCCACATATGTTTTGGAGAATATACAAAAAAGCAGAACTCTCTGCAAAAGCAGAAAGGTTGACATCATTGATTCTACCTGTGCTGTACTGAAAAATGAACTTTTGGAATTTATTTTAGTGTTGGTTCAGATTCCACTAATATAGTAGTAAAAGAGGGATTATATTTTGTTTTGTTTTGTTTTGCTATATTCTTCTCATATAATAGATCTTTCAAAGGAACAAGACATTAAAAATGAAGCTATTAAATGCATAGGTAGGCATATATTCAGTAAAACTGAAAAGTTATTTAGGTCCTGTTTTAGACACTTGCACAGAAACTGAAATGTTAGCAGTCATTTACTGTAAACATCAAACGCTGGTAAAATTAAGGAAGGATCAGTGATTTTGCAAGGCAAGGCTTGAAGAAACACAGAATTTGCTTGTTTTCTGTGGGCTGCCCTGATTTGATATTACAACTCCCCGCTTCTGAGCACAGCCAGGAGGCACAAGCACAGGAGTGGAAATTTGCTCAATGTGTGGCAGACTGCCCAGTAATTAAACACGCTACTCTACAATTTGTTTTTTAAATGCATCATCTTCATTTGAATAGTTGTTTCCCTTGGAATTTGGCCGGGAACTGGGTGTGCTAGACTGGACCTAAAATACAAAATAATGATTGTCCCCTTAGCGTGCTCCATGTGGACAAGCCGCACATTTGCACAGAGCTCCAATTAAGGCAGTGAGACTCATTGCGACCCTGAGTGCACATAGGGATATAGCTGGATTGTTCCAGCTTGGATGTCCATCAGTTTCACTAGGCAAAAGGCCAGTTGCTGCAGGAACCGTCTGAGAGGACACGAGATTTAATGCTGATACCATCAGTAAATGTGTCACTCATTGACATGAGAAGACACATATACTTATTTGGGTATTGTCCAATACTGAATTAAAGTAATTTTATACAGTGCATTAAATGGTCATCAGATGACTGCTGACTGCCTTCAGCTTGAGATGGATTTAATTGTTAATTTATAGATAGGAGATTTCTGTGTAGTAAATACTTCTAATTTTCAGATAACTCCTGGGAAACTGTGCATTTAAGTTGTCATGTTATTTTGTTATTTCACAATTAAAATACTAGAATCTAAGCATTCTGAACCCACTATTTTCTCCAGTCAACTTTTTTAGTTTTTTTTCTGAGAAAGTAATAGCAAGCTTATCTTACGTTCCTTCATTAAATGTGCTGGGAAAGATATTTGAGATCATGAAATTAAATATGGAACAAGTCCCAGTGTAACTTGCAGGTCCTTCTTGATCCTGTATATTTGCTTTTCACTGTCTAATTAATTCTGTATTTCTTCCTCTCCTTCCCTCACCATGTTCTCTATCTATGTTAGTAACTTGCTTAACCTTCCCATATCTCTGTGACAGGTTGTGCTCACCATGTACCTTTTTTACCCATATTCCTAGTTAAGCTATGTTATATGAGGCAGAAGGAGAATGTCACTAACAAAGCCGTATTACTTCTTTCTGAAATTAAGTTGAGAAAAAAGTATAACTATCCAGTCATGACTGGGAGGGAGAAGGGTATAAGCATTACTGTTAGCTGTGTCATATGGTGTGGAATGCATATTGCTCTAGTCCCAACCCAATAAGAGGAAATATTTAAAAGGTTTCTTTAACTCTCCTACTCTTTCCAAAGTATCTTATATTTAGAATGCACTTTTTTTTCTTAACCTTTGCTTTACAATTATGAAAACATTTTAAAGCAATCTTGAAATACTTCAGACTCTATGACAAATTTCTAGATAAAAATATATCTTACTGTGCCGCTTGGGCTACTCTGGATTGTTGTGGTTTCTAGAAAGTCTTTCACATATTGCAGTAACATCACTGTCTCAAAGCAGACCATTGCACTTTGAGGATGCCAGCATTAAGAGAATTAATTTGCCAGCTCTGTGAACTGATTTCTCACCTGCTCGGACTCCCCACAGAACCCTCTATCTGTCACCTGTAGGGTCGGAGGTCACCAGCATCACCATATCAGTCAGTCAATCAGTCAGTTCTCCTGTAATAGCTATCAGCAAGGGGAGAAAAATACAGACAAAAGGCAATTATAGTAAGAAAAGTGTTGCTTGAAAAATGACCTTCCTACTCTTGCGCCTGTGAAAAGTACAGACTGTAGCTGTTAGACTTAAAAATGGCCAGAAGTGGGAAGATGCTCTCTCAAAGCTTGCACAAGCTTAATACAGCACAAGACTGAGGATTCTGTGTAAACTTGAGTTTGCTCAGGCGTCTGTTAGAAAGTCAGTGGGGGCAGAGAAGTGATAAGCAGAACTGGCGCTAGTGACAGGCTACTGAAAGATACCTACAGGAAAGTAGATATCTACAGTATTATTTCTAGCCTTACCAAGTGTCAGTCAGTCAGTAAAATAAGACATGTGCATATGAATAGCAGGGCCCTGGGGGGATGACTGCATTACATAACACCACAGATTGTGCTACAGAACCACACCAGTGTTTTTTTATCCACAGGACAACTCTCCAATAGCTTAAATTAATGAAGGAAACTTCAGAATTCCTACAAAACTAGAGAGAAGTTTTGGTGGTGCCCAAGAAGAGGCCTTGCTTTCTCCCAGTAGTTGCTTTTGAGTAGTAGTCTGCCACATATGGACTTACTTGAACCCCTTTCACAGCAGGGAGACCGATATTTACTGGAGGCAGAACACATACACAAATCCTGCTGTTTACCTGCCTGCAAGATAGCAGCAGAACTGACTGCAGTCTCATGTGCTTAGGAAAAGTGATTATACCTTCTGCAAGACCCATATTACTAAAAGCCTGTTTTACAGAAACCAAAGCAACTTGGAAAAGAAATAAGAATAGGGACTTAGACACTGGGATTGAATTCAAAAATATCATCTCCCCTCAGACCCCCCAAATTGAGGTTATTTGTACCTGATGTTCTACCTCATGATGCTAGTCATGACTGATTGCTTGCAGTTCTGTCATAGCCCTAAAAGTGGACTGGATACAGTAGAAGAGCTGAACCTCCTCACCTTTGAATGACATAGTTCAGCTGGCTGCTCGTGAGGTGAACAGTTTGCTGTAGCTCTAATACAATGTTCTGATGTTCTTGAGACAAAGATTAATAATGTTCCACTGGAGACCTTAATGGCACAGTCACCATCACACATGTTCTTCCTTTACTATAATGGCATCTCCTGTAACACTAGTAACTTATAAAAACACAATAGCTTGAAGACAGTGACCTAGCAACCCCCCTGCCTGCCTTCCCCTCTTTGCTCCTCTGCCCGGCAAAATAGCAGAGAGGAAGCTTACTTCTGTGACAGGCATCCTAAGGCAAAGTAAGTGTGAGGTGGTTATTCCACACTAAATAAAACAGTCTGTTGGGGGAGAGAGGAGGTGTACATCATGTACATCTAGATAGTGTATTTTACCATAAAGAATCTGCGCAATGTGTTTTTAAATTGTCACATCGTGAAGACCTAACAAACTTTTGGGGTCTTGCAGAATATAGAGAATCTCAAAATCTTAGGCACTGAGCGTGCAGAATTTAAATAATAAAGCGATTAGCTCCTTCATGGCAGTCTATTCTTTTTAGAAAGTAGGTCTTTTTTTTCTTTTTTTTTCCCTGACCTTTATTCAATGTAGCAATGTATGGAAAATTCATCATAAAAGTTTTACCTTTATAGCTGAACTCCAGTCAAATGTCAATAATAAAATGATATGGGTTAGGTGTTCACAGAAGCTAGCTTTAGCCTGAGGAGACGAGTGCGTTTAGGTTTCTTCTGTTGTTGGTGAAGAGAAAAATCCTGCTGCAGGGAACAATTTTGAGATAGATAGGCTGCTTTTCTGAATCATTTTAGAAAGGGTCCTCTAACAGGGAATTCAGAGCAAATATCTCATTTTCATTTTTTCATCCACCCAGCAGTAGAGCTTATCTTTTCCCCTAAGTAATTTTAAATAAGATATATGTGTCATTCTATCTACATGCTCTGAGAAAAAGCAATTTCGTCAGAAAATTTTTAACCACCATTATACGATCAATAGGAATGTCTTAACCAGTGGATCAGACAGCGATTTCTAACTTCCAGATTTCTGGCTTACAGGTCATGATATTTTCCATCTTTCTCTATGAACACTATTTCTTCTGGAGGGAAAGATAAACTTGTAGGCAGGAATCGATCTGCAGTGCCCCTGTACTGCAGACTCTGCCTAGTGTCTGGGCAGAGTCTTAGGGGATAAGTACTGTGAAACATGAACATACCTGTTTCTTAATTTATATACAGAGAATACATAAAACTAAGGTTCCCAGACAGAATTTGTGTGTCCTCTGCTCCCCCTTTTCTCTTTTGTGCATCCTAGGCACCAATAGGAATGATTTTGCCTTTGGTAAAAAAACAAAAAATGTTTCTTATGCAGAATATTTCTGCAAGAATCTATTCCGTCTGTGTACTATTACACCAAAGTTACTAATTAATCTATTCTTCTTCAGCTAATACTGTCAGACTTAATGTATTACACAAACAATTCCTTATGATGGGATAACACATCATCATATCAAAATTAATAAATACTCTAGTGAAAAACATCCCAAATTAGTTACACTATGTTTTTCAAAAGACAAAAATAAGATAATTTTTAATTCAACTATGAAATAACACATTAAAGAGATCACCTCACAGTCCAAAAATCATATGAAATGTAAATAATAGCTTCTAACACATTGCATTAATTGTTTTTCATGTTTGTTTCATTTTAATAAAGGCTTTTATCTATGCACTTGTAGAACTATAGCTTTTAATTCTTATCACATCAAAATATTTCTAATTCCTATAAGCTTTGATTGCCACAATTCAATAACATTTCAAAGATGATAGAAAAGATTAGTAGGGCATTCTGTATCAAGATTTAAGTTGAATTTTTCATAGTGTTTTGGCTATGGATGAAAGTGGAATCACTGTAATACTGAAATGTCATGTATTAAAAAGAAAATGAGGATATCACTATTACGGTAGTGATACAATAATGTAACCAACATACTCTATGCCAAGGAATTTTCCTTTTCTATAGGCAGGGAGACAATAAATATTTAAGAAGATCTGTGTTTAGTCTACCCTAGTTCTGTCTTTGCCTAAATGCATAGTACAAGCAAGGCCAGTGTTGCTTGAGATGTTCAAAACCAGTGTATGGTTGTTACTGAATGTGCTTTCTCTGAAACTCTGAAATCTGAATTAGATATTTAAAAAGGCAAGTGTTTGTAGGTCATGTTCACTCACTTTTTATCTCACTTTTTATACATATGTCCATACAAATATGAAGAATTGTAATTTAATGAAGGAAGTTAAGTGGTGTGGTGATCTCACTCGTAGAGTGGCACACTGATTTGCCATGACAGCTACATACCACTACTGTACCGTGTGTGGCCATTTAAAGCAGTAGCTAGTGGATGTCTATCACTGATCAAACACTGGATGGTTGGTAACTGCAGTGAATAGTGTTAGGTAACCTCAGGATTATTCTGGGGCAAGAACTAGGGATGCCATTTTTTCAATGGGAAATCCAAATAATGCATGTAACACAGGGTATCTCTGTTCTGCAATCTGGAAGTTACTTTTGAAGGAAACTCAGAGGGAAAGATATTTATGTACATGGGCTAAATACAGGAGAAAATGTTGGAATACTACTGTTACATATGTAATAGCAAAGAAAAATAGAAGTCTATATAGGAATACCAGTTGATTCACACAGCAATTATGTCATCACCAGTGATGCCTGCAGAGGGGGTTATTTCAGTTGTACTAATGAAATTCTTTATGAGTACATGCTGATACGATCCAGGTTAACAGTAAAAAGATATTACCAAAATAATATTTTCATAATATAAGCTTTTCCCTGTAATAACACTTTCTTCAAACTGACTCATTGTGTCTCCAGTATTATTTGTAACATCTCATATATATTTAATCTTTGTTCTAAAAAAGATTTAGGAATTTAAATCTAGGAAAATATTAGGAAAAGACTTAACGATAATTGGTACATCCATTCTTTCATAATTGGCACATCTGTTCTTTTTCTGATGGAAGGTGTGAACAAAAGAGATTAAATGAGATCTGCTATCTCATTTGCAGTCTTCTCAGAGCTTTTAGAGGGGCCAAGAACTCAGGAATGTTGCATGAGCAAATTGGAAAACGAACTGTTCACCAAAATAATCAAAAGGTCAAGAGGAGATTTTCCTCCCTGCCACATTTTGAATTGCCCTGTGAAAAAAACGGGCTGGGTTGGAGTCTAGTTAAACCTGAAGCCCTAAATTAGGTGCTGAAGTTTCCTACAGAGTCATCTCAGTTTGTCAGTTCTGACGTCAGAGGCTACTAGAGGCCTTTTGGCTAACTGGAACCTAACCTTAGGTGAAAAATATATTCTTCTGTACACCTTCTGTAGACATGTGGATATGTAGACAAGATAATTTAGAAAGACTTTTTTCAAATGGTTTCTAAAATGCAGATGCTGATAAAGAATCTAAGGATGTTGTGCTAGACCTAGTGTTCAGCAGATAAAAGTCCTAATGACAATGCAAGCCAAACAGCCTGATTCACCCTGGACTTCTACTATTTTCTGAGGGTTTATCACTAATAAATTAATCCTATGCCATTCTTATTATGAGAGCAATCAAATCAATAACACAAAATGTAAATAAGAGAGTATGTCTTTCAAAGTGTTAAAATGAAATAAACAATTGTTCATTCAGAAAGGAAGCATTATAACATTAGTTGGATTGATTTTTCCCAGTTACATTACTGAATTTTCTGTTTTCTTCAACAGAAAGTATTAACAGTTATGAGATATCTCAGAAATGGCATATTATGTTGTGTGTCATAATTTGGGAAACAGGGTGTTCTTTTGTTCTACTTTTTTTTCCTTCTCTTGTTTCATTATTAACAGACAGCATACCTTCATTCTCCTACTTACAGCTTTTTAGTAGAGATGTGAGAGGGTTAAGAAAATATATTCTCATTTATTCTACATTCCTCAATTGAAAAAGGATTAATAAAAATCCAGGAAATACCAGTATTCTTCCTGTCACTACAAAATGGTGAATGTTTTTCCAAAGATCACAAGATTTATAGCTTTATTTGTTTATTTATTTATTGATGACAGTTTTCAGTACCAGCAGACAAGAAAAGAGGGATATCATAAAGGAACTACAAAGAAGTCTGTGTTATTTTGACAGACAAGGACTTGAACCGCAGTTGCATTCAGGTGAACAAACTCAAAATACATCCTTAAGTAATGAAATTGAATGCCACTTCATTCAGCTGCTTTTGTTGAATTGTGATCCTGCTATTTCCTATTGTGATCCTGCTATTTTCTACTGCTATTTGGTCTTTCCCCTTGCTTGATCTGTCCCTTTCGATGCCTTTCCCTCCTTACAAACAACCAACCTTCCCCTAATTACTTTTTCCCCATTGGTCCCAGTTTTTCTACAGCCGTATCAAAATGTGTTTTTTCTGATGTCGTTACCCGGGTATTAGTGGCCTAGAAGACTCCATTCCCTGAAACATTCCCAGTCTCAACCATCTCTGAAATCTGATTCCTCATGGCACTATGTAACTCTTACCAGCTTCTCATTCAGTTATTCAGTATGTTCCGCCATTACCTATGTCACTGGTTTCTTGTGATCTGTTCAGTTAGCTTAGTCTGAGTCCAGGGGCTAATCATTTGTGTGTATTCCTAAACAATGAGATTCATGGAGAAGTGGTCTAAGAATTTTATCAAATCATACAAATCCCACGATGATCACCAGTCACTGACACTGCTTGTGTCCAATAAAAGATTGCACAGAATGCTAAACACTGTTTTTATTATTTAATAGAAAACACTGGGAAGAAAACTCTAAAATTTTAATTCACTTCTTAGCAAGGCAACTTGTTCTGTACTGAAGATAGAGATAAAGCCACTGCAAAATACATGACTGAAGAAGCACTCTCTATATAATTGCAAGTGATAGTCTTTCAAGTTGATAGCATTTGTCAAGTATGTTCATGTTGTTGATCTCATTCCAGACAATATTTTTAATTCATGATATAAAAGGTAGAATAGGGAGTGACCTTCTAAGATCTGTGAATATTAGGAAGATGGGAGCAGCTAAAAGAATTGAAGAAGATAAGAATTCCAAGTGATCTATCTTATCTGGAAAACATAACCGTGAAGATAAGTTTAGAGTTTCAGATTAAAAAATAAGAAGTGGAGCAGTACTTGAGGAGTATTTGAGAAAATTAAAATATTGTAGAGGAGTAAATGAGGAAAATGTTGACAATCTATTGCTGTTGCAGAAACTGAGTCATACAGTAGATCATATGAACTAGAAGACAAATGAAATTATTTTTTTTTTTTTTTTTTTTTTTTTTTTTTTTTTTTACTCATCTTTGCTCAGTATTGATACAACTAGATGAAAGTATTCTATAAACTTTTGGCTACAACCTTCAGAGTAAGTTCTAGGTAAACTAGACATTTCTGAGGGAAGCACAAAGAGCATTCATCATTCATGTCCATTCTCTAGATATCCAGACATTTCTAGATAGTCAGATATTTAGATATTTCTGTTTCTTTTTCTCAGACCTAATACAGAAAAGTCATGGACCTAAATATATTTTTTTTCATAACCAAATCAATCTAATAGTGGGAAAGAGAGGAAAAAATCTTCCTAGGCAAGATTGGACCAAGATAGGAGGTACTGATAGTATTCAAATTTGCAGAGGATTGTTATGAGGACATCAAGATTATTTCTGTTCTTCTAAGAGAAAACGATAGGTAATTGGTTTAATATGTAGGAGAAATATAGGTTAGATATTAAGATTAACTTTCCAACTGTCAAACTAGGATGACTTCCAGGCAAAACATCTTTGCAGGCTCTATAACAATGTGTCAGAGTCAGTATCTAAACTGTTCCTAACAATCTCGCTTTCATCTGTACTTAGATGTATAGGACTTATAGATAAGAAGATATGATTGCATATTACTGAAAATGGATGCATAAAATATCTTCTAAAAGTTCTTCTGGTCCATATATGAATGAGTTCTCTCTCTCTCTCTCTCTCTCTCTTTTTCCCCTATTTGCAAATTCACTCTGTTCTAAAGAATTCTATCTCATTCTTATTTAATTTTTCAATAAAGACATTTTAAAATAATAGTTTAGGTCAGAAAAGTAGTAGATGTTTTATTTAATTCTTTGGATGGTCAACATGTGGATTTTCTATGCTCTGTTTAACTCTCTTGTTTACTTTTGACCCAATTAAATTAGCAAAACATTTCTTTCAAATCTAACACATAGACTAAGCTTTCTATGACATATTAAAAATAATGCCACTGTGCACTGTTGTCAGATTTATGGTCCAGTGCCATCCTAGCTGGCACGGAATAATTCAGTACTCAGGAGAATCTGAATAGGAAACCCAAGGAAGAACTTGTTTTCTTTAATTATTGAACTGATATAAATTCTAATTGACATAGTGGTTGGAGTGTAATTACACTACCATACTATAATTTATTTTGTGTTTATGCATTGTGTCCTGTGTTAACCCCTAACCTGAACATTATAACATGGCATTATGCATTTGTAATAACAGATGTTCATTTTACTTCTGTTATTACCTGAATATAAGATTTGGGTTAATTATTTGTGCAACTATATTAATAGCACGCAGTTTCAGAATATTGCTAAAGAAATAGTATTAATTTACTAACATTTCCTATACTAAATGTATCTGTTTTCAGATTTATTTTAATTAGCTGTAACCCGCTGTTACAAAAACCAGTGGATGCAAACTGAAATTAGGAGTAAACAGGAATTCCAACAGAGCTATTTCATGCAAAAAATACTAGAAATATGGAATAAATTACCAAGAGCACTGATGCGAACAATATAAATGGATTTATGAAGAAGAAGGGAGAAATTAAAGTTGCAGTGACAGAGGGGTGAAAAGAGAAATAAATTTAGAGAGATGGTATGCTTGGGTCAAGCAACTTGATTTATTTAAGTAATTCCTTATTGATGTGTTTCCCTCCCCAGTCCTATATGTAGATTCACAGTTTTGCCACCAAAATAATTTGTTAACATAACAGAGACTCAGACAAGGTCAAGTTCAAGGTCCAGAAGTTCAAGCTGGTGAAGAGATGTTTCATTGTGGAGGCAGATGGTACAGTAGCTGTGGGTGATTGGTGATTTGTTAGCTATAAATGCTGACTTAGCATTCTTGTTGGCATGCTTGGAGATTTGGAAAAGAAAATATTTCAGTTACATGGTACAACAAAGCTGCCACAGGTCATGACCATTAACAACCTCCTTAAGCTCTTTATTTGACACAACCTCACAGAGGAAAATCTTTTTGCTGATGATGGCAAAAATAGCATTTCTCCCACCAAATTTCTTTAATTTAGAGACCTGGCTTTCAGAGTGGGGCTAAGAATTACGAAAAAAAAAATCAGCCAGGTAATTTTAAATCTATCTGAAGTTTTACTGGGGTCTCATGATATCTACAGTCATTAAGTACTGCTCTCAGAGGACAGTTCATACCCTAATTGGCAAAAGTATCAGATAAGTAGCACTGGGCTGGATTACAGCATCTCCTTCATTTCTTCCATATAGAACAGGGAAAAAACTATAGAATTGAAGTGTGGGCAGAAAAGCTTTAGCGCTGGCTTCTTTCAAAGTGCAGCTGTGATGGGACACATGGTCTGCTACCAGGAGGATAAAGAAGTTCTGTAGATATATAAGTAGATTCTGAGAGGCTATTTTCATTTCAATAGTTCTATGCTGGAGATCAAGTCAAATAACTGTTTTCCATGATATTCCATGGTGTAAAAGCCATTTTCCATGGCTTTTACAAGGAAACAGAGTCCAAAATATGCTCATGGCTGCTTTTCAAAGACTCCAGAAGCTACCCTTTGAAACATTTCTTCATTGACCCCCACCAATGAAAGAATGTCTGTTGCAAAATGGAAGTGTGAAAACTAACTTTTTAAATTTGATTTTCACCTACAAAAATTCATAAAAATGGTTTTCTGAATGAAAGGTAATTAATTGGTACTTTTGTAAGTTTCAAGCACAGCCCAGAATGAGCCCATCTCCCTCCGTCCTCTTAACACAAAGGCAAAGAGAAAAAAATTTTCTTCATATGAGAAAGAGATACCAAACACAGAACTCTACCTGAAAAGGTCCTATTTTATCTCTTTTAGATAAAACACTCACCATATATTTGGATATCAGCCAATGATATCCAAATGATCCAATGAGCCAATGAGAGATATTTTTGTGTTTGCATCTAGATTAATATTGTCCATGTGAGAAAGGGCCTACTCACTAGTTTTAACCCTCCTTAATATAAAAAGCCCTCCTTAAATATAAAGTTATGTTAAAAATAAAGATATACTTAATAAAAAGAGAAGTCTTCAAAGATACAGTATAGGCAGAATTTAACAACTTGGGCTTGCTCCTCCAGGCTACACGCTAAATCTTACTAGGACTCAATGAGTCATTCTTGCATGAAGTTTAGTCAAACTAGATTAGGTCTTCACTGTATTAGATGTTTTGTCTCATAGGAAAATTTCAGTGCCTTATAAATCACAGTAGATGATTGTAATACAAGTTGAGTGACATATATGCCTGCATGACTTTTAAATTGCTTGAAAAGATGAGCTATTGATAGATAGCTATTAAAAGTCACTGTAAACAGCTTAGATTGTCATACTAGGGAACTGTTTATTGAAAAGAATAGAGGAAAAATTCCCTAATGATTGAACTACATCAAGAAAAATGATTTAGAGCTAGTATAAAACTGGAGCAATGTTTCCCATTGAGGGATTTTATTGAAAGGCTCACATCTTTCAGTGTATTGTCACAAACCCTTAACTCCTGGAATTTAACCTCACTGTCATGTTGGCAGAAGAATGCTTGAAAATACAAGTTAAATATGTTATTAATACTGAAGATCCAGGGGAAAAAAAGTAGAAAGGAAAAGCATACAAAATTTTCTTTAAACTCATTATTGTGAAACCCAGTCCCTCAGTTTTTCAGACCTGAGTCATACTTCTTTGTAAGACTATCATTGCCAATGTATGAAATTGTATTTCAGTCGACACTTTTATATTCCTATTTGTCAGCAAAACAAAACTATAACATAGGTTTTTGCACATTCCCCATTATTTGTTTTCTCAGTTAGGCTTTGACATCACCAGAAATTTGGATTTGTTGATGATACAACGCCACTTGTCAATTCACTTCCTCTTCCTTCATCATCATCTTAGTCAAGTTTGAATCTGAATAAGTGCAGAGGCAGAAATTCTTTTGTAGGAATAACATCATTAAATGTGTAAGTAAGTTGTGCACTCAAGAATTAGCAAATTGAGGAATATGTGTGCTACTGCACTTCTAAAGTCTTTATATTTTGTCTGTAGTGCAGTCTTTAATTATGTGATTGTACTGTGGGTTCCCCTCAGCCCCGTTAATTTTAGTTTCATTCACTCCATAAGACGGATCACCTCAGATTTTGGCTTTATAGTGAAGGATGCTGTTAAGGCTTAGAAACATGAAGTGGATAGATCACAGGAGTTCAGAAATTAAAGACAGAGACAAAAGCAGACTAATTTTTCAATGAAGCTTGTGATTCTAACATTGATCTTACCAAAAGCCATATAAATTTTTGTTGCAGCGATACAGCGTAGAGATAAGAAGTAGAATTTCACAGCAATGAAATGTTATGATCATTTAAAAGTTACTCACAATAACATGAAAAATTATTACAATTGAGAAAAATAGTCTCTACCTTTACTAGAGTTTCACAACTGTCAGAAGTGCTTTTAGAGCACGTTTAGGCAGATAGTAAAATAAAGTCCTCTTCTGTCCTTTACATGAGAAAACTTAAGTCGCTTTTTAGAATATCCCACTGAGAAAATCACGTGGCAGGACCTTTTGAAATAGGTGATCCTGCTAACATGGTTTAATTTGGGAAATACAACTGATTGGTTAGTTGCTCAAGAAAGTGATACCAGATGTGAAGATGAGGGTCAAAACACTCTGGAGGTAAATCATTTTTCTGTTGGCTTCTGTTTATGGTCCACAGGAGGGACTTCAAATGTTCTCTATTACCATCTGTTCCTAAATACTAATTGCTCTTATTTGTAAATTTGTTCTTAGCTATGCCAAATTACCCATATTATATTAATTGTCTATATATCCACCTATGAATATATATATGAATCCTAATATATAACATATATATATCTGTAAACTAATCTGAGGGCAATTTGCTTCCAGATAACAAAAGTTCATCTGTATCTGTCTATCCCTTTAGAAATTTTTAACTTCAAGATGTTTCAAACTCCACATCTACTTGTAAGAAATGGAAACCTTTTCCCTGATTCTCTATCAGCATACCTGTGACTGAAGTAAATATTGGCCCAAGACACGCAAAAATAATTTTGCATTCCATGTTTCATATTAAATGTCAAATGTGCTTTGAGACTGAAACAGAATCAAACATGTGGCAGAAGAGGGAGTATCTGAATGTGTGTGTAGATCATAAGGGATGTGGTACATTTTCCATCTAATCTATTTAGTTTCACATGTATTCCCCACTGCCAAGGCATCTAAAGAGCAACATGATCCATAGGTCTTCACGTTCCTTCAAGATATATGATCGGATCTCAGAAAACAGCAAATGCTATCAATAAAACATGAAGGAAAGTTAATTACAGGCTTCCATTCAGAGTCACCCTGCCGCTCATGGCCCATTATAATGAATCATTCTTAACATGTAGAAGAGATTGACAGAGATTTTATAAACTTTCCAATCTCCAAGTTTTCCCTGTGCAATAAGTGCCTGCTGTACACGAGAAAAGTGATTAAGTATCAATTTCATGTAGAATAAGGAATAAATGTTTAAAAGACTAATGAGATACTATTTTTACTGCTTAGAGTACTGTGACTAACCAATGAGTCAGATGAATGCCTCTGTCATTTTAATTAGTCATTGGCTGAGCTTCTTTTTTTCCTTAAAGGTTTCTAATGGAGTTATTTAAGTAACTTTGAAATATTTCTTCCCTTCTAGAATGCACTTTTGGAGATGAGACTGATAGTTTCTTGTTGAAAGACCCTGTTGGACTAAACATGTATTACATGTTTGCCTGAAATTGTGGCATTCAGATACTAGAGTTGTTTGACCCTGATGATAACTTTTAGGTCCGTGCTTGCATGTCACCAACCTGTCAGAGTTATTGATGTTTTGCAGGACCGCATTATCTTTTTGTCTCTTAGTGTCTTACAGACATAAATATCTGAAAACTTTGCTTCCTACCGAAGACTTTTTTTTAGTCCAATGTAGTGGAAAATATCTGTTCATGGCATCATTGTAACTGTTTTTGCTGGTTATCTTTTCCTACACTATTGTAATCAATTGGAAAAAGTACTGTCTGTACATATTTTTGCAAGTACCTCAATTTCACACTTCAAATATATGGGTGTATGTGAATCTTCTGATGAGTATGAAAACCTCACTTAACAAGTTTCCTAACACTTCACTGCTTTCCTGAAAGCAGGGTGGTGAAAAAATGGCCAAATAATTACTGTTTCCACAAGGCTTTGTGTGGTGGGTCAGTGTCTCAGGATAATTACTGCTTGTTTCTTTGATTTACTTTGTTGCGTTTGTAATTTTGGTTTCATTTCAGCCCTGGTGTTTTTGCCCTTTCTGAGGATAATGAAAAGTGCATTCTCCTGTGTTAAACAATGTTAGTCAAATCAATTGATATAACTTCAAGGACTGGAACAGTTGTGTCAAGTGGTATTGGCTTATTGTCTGTAATACCAGTGCACATACATATTTGATTTTATATGCCTCAGTGAATTTAACATTCTGCTTTTTCTTCACTGTTTGTATTTCTTAAGTGTACTTTTTTTTCATATAAAAAGAGAAACTTTCAGAAGGGCAGTTCAAATAATAAAGGTAAACCTGTAAGGCCTGAACCTAGCTAGGGCTTGCAGCCTTGGTTTTCTCTGGATGAGGTGATGAAAGTAGACTTGGAATCCTAATTCTCTCTCTTCTGTAGATATATACAGAGAAAACTGTGGGATCTTCTCTCAGCTAGTCCTTCAGTGTACACTGGCTTCACTGGCAACACTGCTGAACAAGAGGAAGCAAGCTGTAAAATCATATAACTGCCTATTCAGTATGAGTTTTATATTCCTCTTGGTGTTTCATCCACATAAATGGGAGTCTGTTGCAACTGCCAGATGAAAACCTGTTACTTTAGCTAAAATCATGCATTTAGATTTGCCTTTCTGAGTGAGTCTTTGATTTCAAATGGCTATCAATCACCATAATGGCAGATATGTTCCCTCTACACGCTGTGCTGCTCTCGGAGATTTCAGCTCTTCGTACGGCGTTGCATGGACACATTGATTTGTGCTATACCTCAGTGGTCTAAGTTTTTCCCTCTTAAGAGTTGAGAGCAGAAGTGAAGAATAACATATGGTAAAACTGAGGTTCTCTTAAAGTGCCTCCACTCTAATAACCAACAGCAAATAAAGTAGACTTGTAGAATAATTTAGCAAAATGCATTTAATGAAATGACTGTCTTCTGATGTGACATTACTGCCATTTGATATCTTTAAAGAGAAAATAAAGAAAGATTCTTTCTTCTAGTATAAATCATGTGGATTTCAAAACTAGGCCCAATGTATATATTAGCAGCCCTGCTATCTATCTTCAGGAAGCCCAGTCTCTATATTAAAATCAATCAAAATAAGTCCCTTCATTGGCAACTTTAATATCATTTTCCTTAGGAGATAACAAGAGAAAATCTGAAAGTTACTGTTTGTTGATATATGGGGAATTCAACAAATCTGAGATAAAGAGGTGTTTATTTCATACCTATGTTAGGAAATATATTTTTCTATATTTTTCTTCATTGCATCAAATTTCAGCCAATTCGATTTAGAAGGACTCCTTTTTTTTTGCTGCCTTTGGAAATAGCTGTTAGGTAGCAAACTAAGGTACATTATAGAGTATAAATTAGATTTGTTTTAAGAGACTAGAAACTAGTTAGACCTCAATAGTGTTGCTTGTCACAAACTCTAGGAGCTTCCATTTGAGACAATGTGGTATACTTAAAAGAAGTTAATACTTACTGCCCTGAAGGCCTTTGTTTTTAATTACCAAGGAATACAAACAAACCTATTTGTTAGGGCACAAATTTAAAGGTCAATCCTCAGGTGTCATAAATCATAAAACTATGAAGAAATAGATTAAGGAAGACCAATTTCTGCCTCAGCATCATCCATATAGCAATGTTGTTTTAATTCTGTAACAAATATCTGATTCTAATTATTAGTCTGTTCCTCAGAAAGTAATTTAATTCTAGTTTAGCTCCTAAGAAACAAACATGATTTAACTATAGTCCCACAATTTTAGTCAGTTTTGCTTCTTACTCTTGTGGATCAATATTAATTTTAGTCCTTCCCCTAGTAAAGTGTGGTGCATTTCATTTTTGTAAAAAGACAGACTGATATTTCTTAATTTACTTTTAAGTCAGTAAAGATGAATTTTGTCTATTTAAAAGCATATACATTTCGTAAGTGCCTTTTAATGCAATTTCAGTGTTATAAATGCACAGAACTGGATAGATTTCAAGAGATCATTATCACCAGGAATCTACTATATTCATGTCATTCCTAATAGATATCTCCATCTCTTTTCAGTTTTGGAGATTGAAATTTTTCAGGGAAATCAAATTCAACCCACATTGGCAAAAGAAATATTTCTCCTTGCATCTAGTTATTATCTTCCTTCCTGCAATGTAAAAGTATTACCTCTGCTTCTATCAACTCCTGTTGGAAAAGAAAGTACATATGTATTGTATATATCATGAATATCATCTTCCAGTCATTCTGTTTTCCTTACAGTCTTCTCTCCTTCAGGCTAAGCATAAGCCATGTCATTTATACCTTCCTGAGAGGATATGCTTACTATCGACCTTTTATCATTCTCATTATCCTCTTGCCTTTTTGCAACTGAAAGGGATCTTCTTGAAGACTGGTAACCTTTATTAGAGACAAAGCACAACTGAGGTGTTACAAAGATTTAGCAAAGCAAAATCCCTTTTTCAAACTGTGAAGCCGACTAGTTAAGCAACTCCATTCTTCGACCAATTTGTTGGTCTGTGTTCCTCCATTTTCACTCTTTACAGAGGTTTATCATTTCTGTTACATTTCTGTGTTAGAAATGTAGTCTGTCTCCTTGTTTCCATTAAGAAAGTTCATAGTTTTTCTCATTTATTCAAATGACACCAAAGTTCAGGTTGTAGCTACAGAAGAGCTCTTCTCGGAAGGTTTTTTAAAACATGCAGATTGATCAGCTACACAGTTGAATGCCAAAAAAATATGCTGGTTCTCAGTGGTGCAGTGACTGCTAGATTGTTGTTCATCTTTCTAAGCATAAACCTTTATTCACTTTTAAACAGACACTCAAAACATATTTTTTGTCTGATGGTGTATGACCCATATCTATTATCCATCATGTTAAATGACATAAAATGCTCATATCCAAAGAAAAAGCAATCACTGACACACTAACTGCTCCCTGGAATGTGATTCTTCACATGAAATTATGCCTACTTCCATTTCATGAAAGATCATTATACATTTATTACAATACTCTGTTAATGTGCTCTGTTCAGAACAAAGCCACGATTATCGTCTTATGTGTGGTCATGTGTGACTGTAACTTTTTAGAGAGAAGCTTAAAAAAATACAAGGCAGATTTTTTTTCCCCTGAAGCAAACTATTAAGATTGCCTGTCCTCCAAACTAATAAGCAGTTTGAATTTGCTTGCTTAGGATGTTACTGTACGGATGGGAAATGTTTTAGTTTCATAAATAGTAGTCTTGTTTGTATGAAAAAACAAAGAGTGAATGAAAATTTCCACTGACCTTTCTTGAAAGATTTGTTTGATTTCTAACATAAAATCCTAGTGGATTTTATGGTGGGTAAGTCACCATCATTAAGTGGTGACTTAATACAGACATGGTGTAACTTGCATCCAGATCAAGTCACAGAAAAGAGGGAAAATTGGGAAAAATTAGGAATCTTAGGAATAAAAAGTACTGCAACAGTAAATAGCTTGGATATTTGGAATTATGTTTGCTGTTTACCTGGGAATATCTAGAATTATGTAAATCTAAGAAATATCTACAAAATTTTTTCTGATCTAATTTTATTTCTATTAGTAGTTAGCATATGAGGCTATTTTAACTTTTTTTCTCCTACTTAAACATACTTACTCAAATATTTTCAGAAGACCTGTTGCCATTATAGGAAGCAAAAGTCTGGGTCAAATGGACCACCAGTTTAAGTCAGCATTTCTTATGTTCCAGCTCCACGTTACGTCCTTGGTCTAATCATTCATACATTAAAACATTAAAGTCGTATGTTGTTGCTTTTGTCAGTTTTGCTCCCTGCAAATTTTCTTACCTTGCTCTTTCATACCAGTTTATCTTCCAAGATAAAAGATGATTGTTCCAAACCTATTTATGGGTGTATTATCTTCTCACCCATATCTTTCATAAAAAAGAAGCCTGCAGAGTCGTGTAGCAAGATATTCCTGGATAGAAAGGAATTATATCACCTAAGCCATACTGTCTCATAGAAAGGAAAGATCTGTCAAGGCATATGGCTTGTCTCATAAACTGTAGACCATATGATCCATCTTTTATGTCTTGGAAGAATACACATTTTTTTATTGTCTTTACTAATGGTTGTATTAAAGTGAACAATGGAATATTTTGGAATTTGTTGTAGTTCCCGATACCTGTTTGTGTTGCATTTTTATTACACAGATTTAAAGTTGCAGCCATGCTTTGAGTGACTAAAATACCAAATGTATCGTTTTCAAAGTGCAAGTCTGTGCTTGGTTTGATTTCTGTATGTTTCAGTCAGTACCACATACTCTCCTCTAAGGCATTTCATTTGTCAATAGATAGTTGATATGTGTTTTCACTTACCAGAGGCATTTCAAGAATTGAAAGTGTCATATGATTTTTCTAAAATAGATACTTCAAAATATGATTGAACCTCTTTTTGAGGTAATTCAGATCAAAGGTAAAGAAAGAAAAAGCATAACTCAGTTAAAGAAGTCTTTCTGCCTGCTGCATGAAAGTTAAATGATGAAAAGAATTATTTTTAAAAATGTTACATTTATATTTTACACTTTTCTGCCTTGGGCTTTGGTTGCAGTATAGCCTAAGGTAATAGAGTGTTTTTGTATTCTCTTAGGTGAATACTTACTTTATGTCAGAGAATGTTAAACTGGATTACATTTGCTTTTGCAGAGCATAAGGGTAACAAAAGAAATATAGTGATAAATTTAGGAAGCTTCTCATTTTTAGATATAGTTTTTTACAAGGAATAAGTTTTGGGAAAGTTTAGGTCCTATGGCTGGGCTGCCACTGAGCTACTTAAAATCAAATGCTTTACTTTCATATTTCAGAGGGCACAACAAATTCAACGCTTATGCTGAGGTACAGTGTTATTAAACAGATCAGTGTACCAGGATTGCATTGCTACAGAATTGGAATCCAAAACTGAATATATGAAGTTCAGCTAATTAGTGATCAGGAACAAATTAACTAAATAACAGATCTAATAGCCAGGGTTTGTTTTCAAGAGGAATAGATAATGGATAAATTACTCTTGGATTAAGCAATCTCTCCTATAAACCAACTGTTGAAATGTTGGCTGAAACCTTTTATTTTTACTGCAGCTTGACTTTAATATTTTTGGATTGGATTAAACTTTGTTCTGTTTAGGAAATGAGAGTATAAATTCACCTACTTCCTTATAACATCTAAAATAACAGCTGAGGTTGTAATATAGAGTAATAAGATACCCGTAACAGAATGGTTTGAAATGAGAAGGAGACACACACAGAAGAAGGATCTCATGGAACACCACAGTACCTGAAGGAAAGATGGAGGCACATTTATACTGCTAATCTTGAACCCTTAAAAAAACACGAATCATACCTTCATGAGAGATTAAAATGGTTCAATCAAAATGTATATTGCTCTCTGAATTTTCTTGTTCTTGTACTTTCTTTGTGCTTAAATGTTACAGTGCAAACAATCTACATTTTCAGTTCTTCCCTGCAACCATAGGATGAGAAATTTGCTATTCTAAAATTAAATGTTTACTTCTCACGTAATTATAGAAAAATAAATACTGAGGTTATAGAGAAAAAGAGAAGAGTGTTGAATGGTGAGAGATTGAAAGATGTTGAAAGATAACATATGGAAAGAACTGGGGAATAAAAAACAAGAAGCAAAATCAGATATGAAACACTATATTGAAATCTCCCATAAAGATATTATCTATTTCTTTTTTTTCCTACTTTTTTTTTTACTTTAAAATACAGTATTGTGTTTTCAGAAGTACAGAATTTAATCAATTTCAGACTGCCTATGAATGCTAAGGTATAACGTGGACCTTGCATGCACCTGGGGAATGTCATAATTTCTTTCTAAAGCAAGTCAAGATAGCTCTAGGACTATTGTTATAATACTACTGTCTGCTGTTTTCAAAGAAAGCAGAATAAGTCCATGCATTAATGTATTTCTAAGGTCTTTGGCTATGTAATACAGAGTTCAGCCTGCTAAAATACACCCTTGATCTGCAAGATTTTTCGTATGGACTCACCATCATCCTAATTAACTTTAAACAATTAAGTTATTTTAATTAACTTTAAACTAAGGGAGAGAAAGCTCCTGCAAGGGTGGGATCAGAAAGTCAATGTGTACTAATACGAGCAGAGATAAGTTACGGATATGATGGTTCTCTGTGACATCAGTCTTGACTTCTTGTCATCTGCACTGGGTTTCCAGAGCCTATTCATGAATCCTCCTCCTGTCCAGTTCCTAGTGCAGGGCTAGCTGGACCTCAGCATGTAACCTATGGTCACTTTGTTTGTAACCAGTACCTATCTTTCCACAGTTCCTCCAAGGCAAAATGTTCCTGTAGTGCCTTCCTTCGCTGTATGCGCGCTGGACATTGAAAAGTCCTTTCCTTTCTTCTCTCCATAGGAAATCATTCCTACTTCCTTAAACACTTTATTCTTCACAACAACTGACTTTCAGTCATCTTCAGATTTTCTTGAAAGATTTTAACCAGAAACTCCATCTGGCAGTTTACATAGTCGAATGAAGAAATTACAGCACTTCTTTCAGTAGTCTGAGATACTGCACATTTATCCTCAGAAGAAAGTAAATACCAGGTTTTAGTATGAGCCTTCCTACAGCAGAGCCATGCTCTCCTTCCACACACTAAGTCACAGCAGGCTGAGGTCCCTTTGCCAGCAGGGCTACCTTATACGTTAGAGTTTCTTGTCCATTTAATGTTGGTGGTGATTGTGATTGCTGTAAGGAGACCTCTCCTAGAGAGGGTGGAAATTCTGC
>JAWLRI010000898.1:821501-840016 GCA_034781795.1 Crypturellus tataupa | reverse complement strand
ATTTTGAAACTATTTGCTAATAATAAAGACAAAGAAAAACAGTACATTATAGTCCTTCAGCTGATGTAGGAACATACATATATATTTCATATATATGAAATGAAATGAGGTGAAACAAAGAAGGGCCTGATTCCCTGTTACCCTATTCCATAGTACTAACCTAATAGATTTTATTTATCTATTTTTATGCTAAATGGAGTCATTCAGTCATTTAGTAGTATAGCTACTAAGGTAAGCAGAGATCATATAATCCAGAGTCTGTCTATCTACATTAAATGTGCAAATTAATCCACTTTTTTTTAATCATAACACAGCAGTGTTTTTGCACTAGCACAAGCTAAAAAGTTTCATTTCTTCATTGAGCTCATTGATCAAGTATCATATGATGTCATAACGTGCTTTCACACTTTATAAAAATAGCCTATTGCATGTGTAATATGTACTTACAAGAAAGAGAACAACTAGAAGAGATCATATGAACAGAATTGCAGACTCATAAGAAAAAAAAAAGTAGAATCTGCAACAGTGTGAAACTGTGTAATTTTCAAATCCTTTCATCTCCAATTTTCTAAAACAGATCAGGGCCTTGCATTGCTATGGGAAAGGTGAGAGTTGATAACTTCAACCTCTTCCCTTAGTTCTTCTGCCCATTTCTTTTTTTAATTTGCACAGAACAGAGGCAGAAGAGAAACTACTGTTTGCAGACACTCAAATTTATGCTAAAAGAGGTCTTTCAGTGGGAATGGAAACCACTAGACATTCTTGATTTGGAAATAAATTTTCTGTATGGACATACATGGCAAATATTAGATTCATCCCTTTAAGGGAAATTTATTCTGAATAAAGTCTGTTAGGTAGAACCCTTTGTGATGTTCAGGGGGAAGACAGAAAGTTAAGATAAAAGACCACAGGGGATTTATATTATTACTGAAATAACTTACCAAGATCTTTGTGCTATGTTCTTTATATTACTGCCTGGAAGTACAAATATTAGCTGAATCATTTTTTAATAGGAGATGGATATGCTGTGATATCTAGTATTGGTATTAGAAGGGTGCAACTTTTCAAAATTGCTGCTCAGTATTAAATATGTTTGAAGCAAAGTAACTTTTTGGCATATATTATTTTACTGAACCTAGTTACTTTTCCAAGTATCCTTCTAATCAACATTGTGCTTCCTCACTGTGAGCTGTATGCCTGATGTCATAGGCCATAGGCCTTCAAAACTAATCAAATTTCACTCCCTACTGATTTAAGCTAGTTTTCCTTCTTGCTGTTGCAAGTTTTCCTTCTTGCATCATTCTCTAGGGAGCTTTGCTACTTTGATGTCTCACTTTTTGTTGCAACTTTGAGGACAACTGTAAGATAATCAAAAATTGGATGAGGGTACTTGTTCTTATTACTGCTTCTGATGTGGGAAATTTGAAGTGGACTCCAATTTTGTCAATGCAGAGAATAGAAGTCTGAAATATATCTAGAAGATCAATACTCAAGCAGATACTGCTTGTGAAGCTGTTGAACTGTATTCATTTTTGGAAAATATGTTTTTGTACCTGGAGGAAGTATAGAAACGAAATGAAAATTTACGATTGCTAGGTGGTATGATAGGTTGGTTATCTGTATGGAGTGCTAGAGCACCATGCAGCATTTTTAGAAATGTGTAAACCACAAATGTATTGCATTCTGCCAATTGAAAAAATATACAAATGTTATATTTTTATGTCAAAATTATTCTAATTAAATGCAAGATTTCTTTATACTTCTTTTTTTTTTTAAAATCTTTTCCTGTGTTTCAAGGAAGGAGTTAAAAAAAAAAAGTACATGCCTTCTAAACACCAAAAGCCCCTTTAGACTTAGGAGAAAAAAAGATTTGAATGGTTTTTAACAAACTGTCCTTTCTGACATTATTTTTACGGTATTTTAAAAACCTTTCTTCTTACACCTCGTCTGTAAAATAGATGAAATATGCTGCAGTGGAATGTTTTCTTTCTTTCTTTTCTTTTTTCAATTTTTTTTTTTTTTTATTGATGTCAGACTTCTTTGTGTGCTAATTCTACATGTACTTCTTCTGGTGAATTTGACTATGAAAGAGAGAAAACATTTGGATAAAGATGAAGAAAAAGTTTGAGGAACTCAGAATTCAAATATACTCTTTTTGTATATAGCTCATTTACAAATTTAGACTTCTCTGTGATGCTTCATAGTATATTGTCAGATAACAGCGTGTGCTTCCCATGGGTCAGCTTTATTACATCCACTTTACATCCAGTTTAGACAAGAGTTGACGAGAATTTGTGGCTGACCCAAAATCACACTGCAAATCTGATTGCATGAGTCATTATCCAGTCCATCAAACTAGAGATGTTTTTGCATTTGAAACACTTTTTAAAAAGGGACAACCATGAAAATACAAATATTTAAATTATTTATGCCTTATTACTGTAGGAAAATTTTGGCTTTGAAATAGTCTTGTGATATGAATGCTTTTCACTGACTCAGAAATACTCTATATACAGAGGCCATAACTTAACTTTATAAATTCTGTGGAGTCAATCTTAAATGCCTTAATTTGGGGGACAATGGAAATGTTATGTCATGATTCTGTAATCCCTGATACTAGCCTCTGCAAAACTGGTTTAATTTTCTGAAGTGCAACTCCTTAGTTTTGGTTCTGAAAGAGCAATGTACTTGAAATGATCCTCCTGTTTTTTTGGAGTGTATCTTCAGAAAAATCTAGGGCACTCATGGAGAAGAGAACATGGAAAAGCACTGCAACAAGCAAATGAAATGAAGCGAGCTGAAGTTGTACAGAAGTCAACATTATAGAGGTTGATGGAAATTTATGGTGGTGATGAGTGTATCTTGGAGGACAGTGTAGCTAGGGACTCTTCTCTCATTTCCATGTAGTGCTGCATAGTAGTGTACAGCATATGCTATACTTGTACTTCCTTGAGCTTGATTAGTCAATAATCTGTACACAGAAGGATATTGGTATAGCAATTCACACAGGTAGATGTATCAAAAGAAAGTACTCACATGAAAACATCTAAATGTACTTGGATCTTGTATTTGAGACAGTGGCCGCTGAGTCAGTGATATTCAACCTAAGGCTTCCATGGAGTTCAACACCAAAAGAGCAGCCTTTGCATTATGTATGCAGCAACTTCCACCAGGTTATGGTGGTTGGAGATGCCCCAAGGATGGCTCATTATGCTAATTTATGGATCATGCAATGCCACATTTAATAATTGGCTCCAAAGGCAGTATGGGAACTTGAAGCATAAAAAGGCCAAACCTGAAACCTAAAAACTTTTCATTTCCTAGCTGTAACAATGTAAAGGAGTAAAATGTAAATGTGTTTGAACAGTAGGAAAGCTAATATTTGTAGTATCCTGTGATTAGTAAATCAATTTATGTGATGGATTTTAAGTGGATCCAATTCGAGTGGGAAATTAACAGTATGAATTTGAGTACTTTTAATATGCCCATAATACTCACAGCACCATTAAACTGTGAATTTTCTATCTGATTTGGACAGGGTTCAGCTGGAGTATGTTTCGTAACAGAATAAAAAGTGAAGAGCTGTGACTTTTTTCCATGGTAGCCCTACACTGATCTTTTCCATTTATTCAGCAACTAGCTAAGGAGATCAATAACAGAAATATTCTTAGTTTGCGATTAAGTGAAATTTTGATCTAGGATGTTGCCTAGTTGCTCTAATTTAAGCTTTAATTACTAAAAGTTATTCTTAGTCTAGTTCAAATCTAAGCAATGTTTAAGTAGTAATATTTTGTTTGGTCTTCATAGTATTTGGTTTCCTCTTCCCACCATAATCATCGGTGGCAGTCATGATAGATTAGGATACTTACATTTCATTTCTAGAAGAACAGCTCTCTGAAGTCATTTAGATATTATCATATGTGAACTTGAAAATGGCTTTTAGCAAGTCATTGGTAAAAATACTGACTAAAGTAGAGAGAAAATAACAGCCTTCCAGGAGCAAACTTTTTTGGAGGAGCCAAGACAGCTCAAAGAAAAGTGCAGAGGATCAACCTCAAAATAAGCATGTCACACAAAATAAGCATGTCGTACTATGACTGTTAAAAAATCATCAGAAGATTCAGTTCATCCTCTGTAACCCGCATGTACCAAAGCAACAGGTGGAGCCCTGTGGACTGGAACATTTGCATATTATTTAAGTGAATATTTAAAAGAAAAAAAAAATCATTGATTTAGATTAAAAAATTATATATCCTGGGTCCTTGCTGGCCTGCTCTCAAGAAACCTCATGAAAACTCTTCATTAAAGAAGCTCTGGTCTTGATTCAAACAGCATTGCTTCTAAACTCAGCTGCCTAGATTCTCATTTGGAGAAAGTTCACGTAGCTGTTGATGTAGCTGCACTATGCTAATTTATTGCAGCTGAAGATATGGCCCATGGTGCTCTAGCTTGAATTAAAACAATAACAATTCTGATGGCATCTAGAATTCCTTAATACTCCATACACATTATTTTCTATCAAACAGAACAGCTCCTCTTGAGGTAGCAGAAGTAGACTCTAGGTGCAGGGAGAACTTGCAATTTTCTTCATAGTTCACCTTCCTGAGGTGGCACCATGGTCTGTAGGGTGTGTTGTCATAGTATCACTATTTCTTGTTGTCTGTCTTTATTGTGGCCAAAAGACTGTCACCTGTTCGCTATCAATATCATAGCTTCACTATCATAGCTTTACTATCAATAACTTGTAGGTTCAAAGCTGAGGAACAGAAGGGCTGCCACCAGCATGGTTAATCCTCTGCAGTTACCTTCCCAAAAAACAACTGCACAAACAGCTGGCTAACCTGGCAATGTATGCATATATCTTGATTTGCAATATGATTGTTTGTCTGCTGGTATTTATATATTTAACTCTTAATTGCTCTTTATCATGTAGCAGACTTGAAATCTTCTTAACTTGGAATAACTTGGGATTGGGAGCCACTGATCACTATATGCATATTTTCCAGTAGACTGTCTGTTCCCTTTCTCCTGCCAAACCTTCTCTGCCATTTAAATGTTATAGGGCAGTACATTGCCCTCACCTAAACACAGAATGAGTAATTTTTTATCAGCTATCCTCTTGAGTTCTATCTTCATTATCCTTTCTATACCACCTGCAGCAATTTTTTTTGAGTATATTCTCCATCATTAATAATTAAATTGAAAACAGTCCACATAAAACCTGTTGGACTGAAGCAAGTCAAGTACTAAAAATATTATGAAAAGAAAATAAACTTTCCATTTTCTGGGTATAGATCTGACCTTTGGTGTATAATAACCACATAGCGTGACAGATGACCTGAGCTGTAAACCTCTGTATATAATAATGATAGATTTGTTTAGATTTTTTCTGACTTTAGGCAAGCTTGTAATGATAAACATATTGCTAATACGGAAGGCACATTTTGACATTTTCTTGAGCAAACAAGGTATGTTTGTTTCTCCTTTCATATAGCACTAATAAAAATGGATGGATGTTTTGTGCCTGTAGTCATGATTCATTAATGGATAGTACTGTTATTCAAAATAGTCTACTATTTACACAATCAAAATGCAATAATATTTCCAGAATTTGGGAGAACTTTGTATGAAAAGAAACAGATATAGCTGAGGTCACAGAAGAGTTTTTCAGAAACTTAATTCTTAATTTTAGAAACTGTATTCTTAAATGACATATCATTATTGGAAGAATTTCAATTTCAAGAGGACTCATGAGTCCAGTAAAGTCAACCTACAAAGGAGACACTATTTTGAGGAAAAAAAATATTTTTAATATATCCTGGGAAAGACCAAATGAGCAAGAACTTTGGAAAGCAAAATAAAAAGGGATAAAATGAGAATTACTAAACCCTGGACCGAGGTGCATCTTTTTAAGGGCATGAAAATAAATTGCGCAAACAAGGAAAATTAAAAAGATAATTAATGATGAGAGTTAAGGGGGGAAAGAAATATATGGATTAACAAAGTTAAATAATTATGTCAAGCAATGCGATAGATAATTGCATAAAACAGATTTTCTATTCAGATGACTAGCTGAAGTAGGACTTTAGGATTAATTTACCTGTGGTCAGTAAAACTATTATAAGATGCTACATGGAAAGATTTTCTCTAAAGTTGGAGAATCTGAAGAATGATTTTATACAAAATGAAAGATGAGCAGAAAAGTCTCTCAGAAAACACTACTTGGGAGCAGCTTTAGAAAGCAGCTGGAGGCAGCTTCAAGGCAACTACACCTCAACCCCTTTGAATGTTAGTTTTTGTGTCACAATACAGCACTGATGAAATACTGACACAAAATTGGAATCTATTATCCAGGCAGAAGACTGCAGACCTCATATAAGAAAGACAGAAACTCAACCAAATAAGGAGAATATTGAATTACTTTAGAATCTGGAGTAATAGAGGCAGCATGAAATTCAATAACACAAAATACCAAAAGCCAAACATGTGACTATTCACAGTTTGAAGACTTGTTTTAAGCTGTGTGGGCATCATCTTCCTATAGTAAATGGGCAGAAAGTTGTTCTACTGAAATAACAGGCTGACTTGGAGCTGTCAATGATGTGATTAAATTAGGAAAAGGGAAAATATAATACTGAACTGTATCAGAAAAGCTAGGAAAGACAGAAAGTGGTAGTTTTGTTGTGCAGGACCCCAATAAAAGCTTTTGTGTGCAAAAGCCTTGATCAGACATAGTCAAGAAGGATGAGTTAAAGCTGTAAGAGGCCATGAAAAGGACCACTGACTACTGAGGAGAATGGAGAGCCCACTTTTTAATGGCAGAGCTTTGCTTGATTAACCAAGCACAGAAAAGTTGGAAGGGATATGAGTTTATTTACAAATATCCAAAGAAAGGAGAAAATCTACTTAAACTAAAAAACAAAAATCAGATTAATGTTTTCTTTTTTGAAAATCAGATTAATGTTTCTAACCAATCAAGTGTTCAGATTTGGATATGTTCTCCAAATGAGAGTACTAGGGTGAAAAAAAATAGCTGTTTTTAAATTACAACTTGATAAATATATGAAAGATTATAAAATGTGCAATTGGTAATAGCAGAACTTAATGCCTGCTGCTAACTTTGTCTGTTTCAGTTCTCTTTTTCTCAGTTATTAGGAATTCAATTCACAAATCTATTCAACACACATTAAATAGAGAAAATTTTCCTTCTAGAGCCCTTTTTGTAGTGTTGGTTTTACTAATTACACCATATTTTAGAATGTCAGCAGTTATTAAGGTTTAGATCTGCAAAGAGACCTTGGAATGGCAAAGGATATTTTTAAGGTAACCTACTCCAGGTTTGGAATTTACAAACCTAATATAGGTATCCAAGAAGAGTGATTGTGCATAATACTGAGTTCTCTCCTACACTGCAATATTTAAATGACTAAAAGAAAAGTGTCTGATTCCTGGATGTAGGTGCCTGTTTCACCTCTTTCTAAAGGAAACAGGTAAATCAACTAATTAAAGTTCAGCACTGGAAATTGGTCACGAAGTATGAATACCTTCAGTTTCTCTTTAATTTGAACCTGAGTTTCTGTGGCTCTTGCTACTATGCAATTATTAGAGTATAGTTTTGGAAAGAAATAGTGTTTGCCCTCTCTCTTTTTAAAACAGTAGAGTCATAAGACTGCATATGTTGAAAGGGATAGTTACATACCATCTTGTTCAACCCCTTGCTCAAAACAAGGTCAACTGCCATGTTACATCATGGCTTTGTCCTTGGCTCAGAGCTTTGTCTTTTTGAAATCTGAAAATCTCTGAGGATGGAAGCTCAACAGCTCCTCTCTTGTTGCTATATAACAGGTAAGCTGCTACAATGCTTAACAACCTTCTTGATGAAGATGTTTTTTAATTCATTTAACTGTTAGGGCATTGCACGTGCCAGAGGCATCCTGGAGATGCACACTGCAGGGGCTCCTGGTAGGAGCAAGGCCAGGTTTTACCAGCCAGGGCCCATCCTACATCCCAGGAGGGAGAGGGCAGCCAGGACAGAGCAGAGCCCTCATTGCCAGGTGAGTCCATGGCGATGAGTCAGGCCTGAGGCCAAGTATAGTCAGCATTGGTCTGGTGAGGATACCCAGAGTCAGACACAAGCTCGTGATCATTAGGCAGGTTGGTAGTGGCAAGGTGGTCTGAGGTCAATGTACTTGTACTCAATGTTCTGAAATTAGAGCCCAATAACAAAAGTCTCTTCTAAAAGCAGCTCCTTGATGAAGGGTAGGAGAGAACCTGCGGAGGCTTCTGAGCAGGGCTTTGTGGGGAGTCTCCACACAGATTTCCAGCTTTCTTTTCTTTCAGCTGCTCTTATCAGTGGGCAGCTGTTTAACCAGTTGAACTCTGAGTAGAGGAGGCCATCCCCATTTTAGTTGATGGTTGGGCCCTGACACTAATGGGAGTTTCTCTTGTTGAAGGTGAGAGCAACTCAGGTCTCTCAGCATTTCCTCATATGTGACTTAGGCCCCTAAATATCTTCGTGGATCCTTCCTGGACGCACTGCAGTTCGTCAATGTCTTTCTTGAACTGGGACGGGGGCAAATTAAACACCACACTCCAGATATGGTCTCACGGATGCTAAATAGAGGGAAATAATCACTGCCTTCAGTCTGTTGTCCATGCACAATGTGTTTGGCCTTCATCACAGCAAGGGTGCACTGTTTACTCATATTCAACTGCTTCCTACCTGGTTGGATCTCAACTTTCATTCTTTCACAGATTGCTGTACAGGTGCAGGACTTTTTTAAACTTTGTAAGCCTGTCAAAATCTCACTCCAGCCTGTTGAGTTCCTTTGCAGCATGCTGATATCCTGTGTAGGAGTTTAAATTTCTTGCATTTCTTTTCGTAGTTCTTTATTTGCTTTTCTATGGAGGACTAGTTTTCCTCAGATGTAACTGATTTCATAAAGACCAATTGATTAAAAACAACCTCCCTTAAAAAATAGTCTGGATGAACAACAGCATCCAGACAAGCCTGTTGCTTCAAAATTCTCAGTTCTCTATACCTCTGTTAAAACACACCATGTACTGAGTTAAATAACAGGGAAACAAACTTGTAGACAAGCAGTATTTAGAACTTGCATAAATTACTTACCATGAGAATTTGTAAACCTCATATTTTTTATTAAGCTAGACACACCTTTATTTTTGTAATTAAAAAAGCATAATTGCAGTTGGCTCAATAAGAAAAGGAAATCAATAATCTCCTAATTTGTATGATTAGTTACACTGTCCAAGGAAATTCACTGATTTAATAGAGGATATTGAACTTACACATGCTAGTCTTTAAAAGCAATGACACGTCTTTTAGCGAAATTTCATACAATTCATTAGAACTAAATAGAATTTTAGTTTGAAGCGCTTAAAATCAGTTTGATAACTGTCTTCATTAGGTTGTAGGTAAATGCAGTGGGAAAGCAAAATTTGGATGAGAATTATTGGGATGTAAGTTGTTAGAGACTAGTTTAAGAGTGTATAAGATCATAAATAACTCCAGAGACTAGTGATAGATATTTGTTTAGAAATGTATCTTGGTACATTACTTTCGGTATATCCTTTGATATCTTGGAGTCTCTGTCATTGAGTTTATTTGGCTGGTTATATTCTGTCAACCTGCTGCTTTGTACCTGGTTGTCTGTTTTTGTGTTGTTTAAAACACTGCTCCAGTGATTAAATAATTTTTCTGCAGTGTATTATTTACCCTGTTTTCATTTTCACTTCAGTATGTTGACCATCAACAACAGTTTGTGCCACTGCTAAATTGTCACTTGTGTTGCTATTTATGTTTGTTATAAACTGTTATTTACACAGCAAGCTGTACCTTTGATTTGCAATGATCACATTAATTGACTACATTTCCCTGTGCATCTCAGCTGCCAGTAATTTGGCCATAAATTTAGCAGAATTTATTCTTGTTGTACAATGTGGGAAGCCTGTTGGTCTTTTGTGAGACTATATGATCTATGTCATCCCACTAATTAGCAGGTAGCAATGCTAAAAATGGTTTAGCCATTGCTCTCCACTGTTATATTAAAGAATGCCATTCCATCAATGTGCAAGTTTTGCACAGAAATCAAAATTTCCTCTGGTGTAGCTGTGACCCACTTATCCTTCAAGGCAGCATATGAGGCTTCAGCCTTTTGCACCACCAGTCTCTGGTAAATGCATTAAATAAGTAAGATTCAACACACAAGTATTAAGCAAGTCCACTGAGTTGTGCATTATTCTGAAAGTTGCTGAACAGCAGAAGGTAAAGTAATCACTCAGTAGAGTCAAGATGAATAAAATAAGAGGCTATCTCATGTTACAATTGATTTCAATCTGCTGAAATATGCACTGTGCATTTTGATTAGCTTGGTAATGCAGTGTGTGCTTCTACTAGGAGGGAAAAAACCAACATTTTATGTACTTCTTTTGGCTGCCTATCCATTCATCAAAGCTTTCCTAATCTGCATTCTATTTCCTTTCATGCAATCAATGTGAACAATAGAGGGTGTTACCTCACATTTCTATACTTTGATCTGATTTGGCATTTGTGATCAACATAGTCTAGCAATGCTGCAGGTTAGGAAACATTTTGCTACTGCCATCAATTACATTGTTCAGTGACCTTCCTTCTCCCTGCTGTACTTTAGAAATGTGTGTATATATTTCAAGACTTTCTTTCTGTCTGCACTATTTGTTTTACAGAACAACATTATGTGTGAAAATGAGAAATGGTAAACAACATCCTTAATATTTCAGATGAAGAAGTCAATGGTTACTTGCTTATCATTACATTGATGTACAGTTACTATTACAGTGAATATAAATAATAATAATATCATTAATCCTCTGTGATGTAAAGAACTGCTTACATAGCCTGGAGCACATGCATATGCACTACCTGTTCCTGTGCTTGAGCTTTATACCCTCTAGGAAGGCTGAATCACAGAACAGTTGAGGTTGGAAGGGATCTCCAGAGATGATGTAGTCCAGACTGGTGGGATAGCTCGCAACCACTGCTCTGGTTGGCTGCATATTTGTTAGGAAGGACAGGCCAGGAAGGTGAAGCTTAAGAGCCACTCTTTACAGGAGGGAGAGCAACTGGTATGTGTGGAGTTTTGCCTGGAGGGGTGAAGAGGAAGTTGATAAGCAACTGGAGAGCTTAGGGGTGAATGGGTGCCAGTGTTGTAGGTGTTGAAGGTCTGTCTGGGAGGAAGCCTCTGACCTGGCAGATGCAGTGAGTCCAGTGGCTGCTGGAGGATGTGCTTTGTGGTGAGTCATATCCCGTAATGAAGAACTGTATCCTACTCTGACTGCAGATGAGGGCAGCTCCATCACACTCTTCTGCACAAACTGCTGCATCTGGGAGCTGTGCTCTGGGTCTGGCCCTTAAATAGCCTCTCCCTGTAACTGACCAACATGGTGCCTGACCCACCCTAGGCAAGGGGACGAGGCTCCAGCTGAAACAAAGGCTGGAAAAAGGCCCCATCTCCCTCTGAGCAGGGCTCCCTGGCTCTGAGCTCTCAGTTCTTGGAACCATGGAGGAAGGATAGGAAACCTCGTGATACTCCTTGTGATTATGCCTGAGCACACTTGTGCCTCAGTATGTTTCTCTGCGAACATGCTGTGCACCTGAGTTCTTTCACTGTAGAATGGGATGACTTTTTGTTAGGACTTATTTATTTATTTATTTATTTATATTATTTTAGAACCCACATTAAAAAAGAAGTGTTGTATATTTGAAGACTATTATATTAGCTGATAGGGCAGACAAAGTATGAATGATAAGATGCTCATAGGAGATCTCTGTTCCAGAAAGAGGAGAGAGGACAAAATAAAGCACATGAGTTCATTTAAATCACTGTTTTCTCCCAAGCCGTGAAAACAGTCTAAATCTAAATATGGTACTATTGTCTTTATTATTAAACAGTCCAAAACACCTTTCACAAATTTGGGATCTGAAGTAAAGAGCAATATCCAAGATATCTCTGTCAAATTCCAATTTCATCTTCCAAATTCTGAGTTTGTGTGTTTACTTTTGCCCGCTGACATAAACCAACCACAAGATACTATTTTTACTGTTTGCATGAATATGATGTTCTGTCCAAGAAACACCCACATCTGAGGAGCTGAGAAGATCAGCCAATGCATAAAATTATCTTCTATGTCTGGAACATCTGTTATTCCTGTTTCAAGATGCCTACACAAAGAACCAAGAAAAGGATAGCTATCGGAGAGAAAGTCTTTATCGAAAGTAAGAAAAGTAAGCAAAGCAGAAAGAAATGGAGGACTAGGGAAAGGAAGATTTTAAAAAAAAACAATGTTGGAAATGCTTATGGAGAGTGGAGCATCACACCAGGAAGATGTTGTAATACATTTCTAGATATACTTTATACATTAGTTATCTGGACAACCCCCCTTAGAGATGTATTTGTCTGATCTGTAAGGAATCCCTAGGTGGTTTACTAGCATACGGGCATGCTAACAAGAATGATGCTAGCAAAGTACATTTACTTTCATCTTTAAATGGGTGATAAACAGGTGAAATGTAATAAAGTGCCTATTTTTATGTGTAGGCTAAAAAGACTTGGAAATCTAAGGGGAGCTGCTATCAGGTGTGATGGAAAGCAGCAGGGAAAACATGCATTTCTGTAATAGAGGTTATTTATGCTATTTATTATAGCAAGCACTTGCTCATAGCTGCTCTTTATAAGGATACAAACCAGTTTTCATTCCTACTTCCTGCTTTCTGTAACATATACAAGTGGGAATGAAGTTTTCTATGTTCTTTTCTGAATGGAGGTAGAAGTAGTATTCTATTTCCTTTATTGATTAGTATTTTGGCCCAAATCCTGTCTGCTCTGATCTTCACAAACTTTACATTGATTTTATTTTCTTTATTTTTGCTTTTACTTCCTTTTTTTCCCTCCTTCTTTTCTTTATTCTTCTTCCTACTTTTAGTCTGTGGTAATCTTCTAATTAAGATCCACCACACACACAAACACACACAAAGAAATCAGGGCACCAGTATTTCACTTGTCATTGTGTTATTCACACTTTCAGCCTGCCTCTGATCCTTCACTTCACTGCTTCACCTGTTTTATGTGTAGATGCAGGATATGGAGTGATACAAATGTCCAACACATAATATTTTATAGAGTTAAGAGACAGTATGGAATTACAGTATTTGTAGATGAGTAGGGAGAAGTAAATAATATTGAAGCCATAGTGAAGTTAGAGTATAAATATGATATCCGGAAAATGTGTTTTTTTTATATTAAAGAATTATTCTGAATCACAATATTCTATAGGAAGGATAGACTTGAAAGGGACTAATGGCAAGAGAAACCTTGGGATGACTGTAGACGACAAATTAGAGGTGGACTCATGGAGTGCATCTCAGGGAGAAGGCAAGAGGGATTTTTTGGCTGCTTGCACTAAAACGTCAAGTCATGCAGAAAAGAACCGTTAATCTGTATAGCTCTTATGAGGCTGTGCCAGGAATTCTGTGCTCAGTGCCAGACATTTCTACATTTGAAGTATACGGACAGTTCTGAGAGTTTTTTTCTAGGTAGATAGTTCAGAGAAGTACTAAAATGATTGCAAAATAATTTGGAGTGATTTCTGAGAAGAAAAGAAAAAAGCAGAATAGAAGCTGGATAAACTATGTATCCTCAGTAAAACAGCCATGAAAGAAGTTTCTTGATATTCTATTTAAAGGTGCAAATTCCATGGAATAAAAATAATTATCAAGGAAACTAAAAAAAAAAAAAAAAATTCAGGAGCAAATTTGTTACTCCCTGGATACAGCTCCATCAGTTCGAGTGTCACCATTGTATGTTAACAGTTTTGTTTTATTTGCAGTCATGAAAGTTTGCCTTCCTTTGGGTTATTTATTTTGCCCTAATGTAGATGTCTGTCGTGTAAAGAAAAGAAAAAGCAAACCTACTGTCAGGTCAAATGCTGGGTGGTGACTGGACGACTGGAAAATTTCCAAATATAGCTGTGTAAATTGTATCTCTTGGAATTTGTGCTGTAAGAAGGGTTGCTAATCTCGGCATGAGCACAGAATTCCTGTGGTCAGTGGAATCTTTCTACCAGTAAGCAAGCGCTCCTTGTAACTTTCCTTATTGACCTCATGTGCATAAAGCACAACTATCAGAGATTCAGATAGCGGGATATTAACGTCTCAGAAAGAAGACATACATCTTTCATGAACCAGGCCGAAAGATGAAATGCATAAAATACCTTTCAAATAGAAATACTCACACTGTTTCATGTCTGCACTGGTTTAGAGCTTAAATTGAAACTCTTTTGTAGCCTGATACCCATATTGTAGACCTCATGGAAAAGAAGTAAGGGAATCTAAAATCAGTACAAACCATGTATGTGCAAGAAAGATCTTTAAGATGATGGAAGAATAGTTCCTTCATTCCTCATGCAAGCACCTCCCTGCTGTATTTTTTATGTAGGAGTCAGGAAAGGTCTTTTTGTGAAGTAGCACTGCAAATGTTGAACTAAGGGCACATATGGTTTCACTACCCTGAATCTAAGCAACCTTCTGTATATTTGTTCATCGGTCTGCATGCTATTCCTCTATATGGCAGGTGAAACAATAATAAATAATGGACAAAGGAAGTTAATCTGTTTCCAGCGTATTTTAATAAATAAAATGTACAAAGCCACTCAGGCCTTGGGCTTCTTGCCAGAACCTGATGGGAGGGAAATACCAAGAGCACACAAAACATCTCAGAAAGCTGTTAAGCTGCTTGTTCCAATTTCAAGATTGTATTTATGTTTTCTTCTCACAGAGTGTGATTGAATTTTGTATAGTAATCACACTAATAGTATAATAACTTTATTAGAAGTGAGAAAGAGGAATGAACCTCTTTACCAAGGACTAGTATTGTTGAATCATTTTCAAGTTATTCCTCCTTCATCTCTTTTGTTTTGTGCTTCTGGGAGTGCAGAGAAAGCCCAGAGATACAGATATCACTTGTGTCAAGTGCTATTGTTGGAATGCACCGAAAACAGGAAAGGAAACTGAAGCCACACACTGTAATAGCTGTAAAGCCATATTTTGCTAGCTAAAGAAAAGGTATTAAGATGGGATGCAGAGTGTTTCCAGCCCTCACACATGAAGAATCCTACTCAGAATTGTATTTGCAGTGATTAGCCAGACAGGTGGTCTTCTCTTTTTTCCCACTCTATTTGATTTTTCATATATGAAGAAGAGAAAGAGAGGGATGCTCTCATATTTATGGGAAAACAAGGAATGGGCTGCCTTGCACTCCAACCTTCTCCTCCTGCTACCTAATTCTGCGTGCTCCTGTTGAACTGACCAGAACCTGAACTACAGCTTCCCATAAGCGGGACATTTTAGGACTGTGCATTCACAAGCATCAGACAGTTGGTGCATATATTAAGATATACTAACATTAAAATGTTAGTATAAGCAACAGATGAGATCAGTTCAGTGCTCCTTTGTGAAAATTAGGGAGGTTTAAATTATGATTTCTGCAAGTATTAGATTGAAGTTCAGTCAGTTCAGCTCAAATGACAGTCAAATCTTGCTTGTCCTTGGAGCTTTGGAGACGAGGGACAAGAGAGGAATAAGTATTTAGAAAAAGCAAAGGCAAAATCTGTAGTGAAAGAAAATTTGATTCCTGTCTTCTGCAGGGTGTTGTAAGCAATGGAGGGTAAACGCAACAAGACCTGACGCAGTTTCTTGACTGACATTTTAATGACTTTCACTTCTGTAAGAGATCTTTTAGTTTGTTTGACTAATGCAATACTTTAGAAAGCGTAGCTAACTGACGGGCAGTTTTCCAAGTGTCCTTGCCTTCTTAGGAAGCATGGCTCCCTAGTGAGAAACAGTTCTCTATTTGGTTACAAACAGTCCTCATTACAAATATAGTTCTATTAGGAATGGTTTACCAATAGAAGCTAATTTATCTTTAATGTATTCATAAGTTTTCACTGTATAATTTGGACAAATAATTTTTCAGCTGTGGATTGCATAACAATTTGCTTTCATGTGGTGGATAGCTAGTTACCTACATCATATTATATTATCTCATCTTTCAATGGCAAACATCTAAAATGAAGCAGGGCCAGTATCAACTAATAAATATAGTTGATGAATAATTTATATAGACATTTCTGGAACTTTTCCTCTAAAGCATTTTCACCAGCATCCAGCATTGTTTAGATAAGAAAACCAGTAGTATGATCCTGTGGATAATGCAAATTGAACCTAAGCTTTCTTTCACAAACAGAACAAAACTCAAAGACCTTCAGTAACAAAAAGAAATACAATGTAGTTCAAATACTCACTCAGCTCCTTGCAAAAATAAAGACATTTCTAAAAATAGACGCATCTTGAATCCATATTTCAAGATTTAATATTCTGTTTTTGAAAATAATAATACAAAAATACATTTTTTGTGGCTGCATATTTACATACATATGTATATATGGTATGGCCACTAAGATACTGAATAGCTGTAGCTTTATTTCAGGATACAAGGTGGTGCTGTTTCTTTTTAGAACTGAAAATAATGTGTTGATACCACCCTTCAGAACAAAGTAGTACAGATACGATATGTCATGGAATACAGTCCATTTAAAACCCCAAATCAATATGAACAATTTTATTTTACTATTCTGAGGATAAGACATATAAAAGCTATATAATGTAATATATATTCTATAGATATGTAAATATACACACATATATATGTAATTATACACACCAGTCTTGCATATAATGTTGAATTTTAGTAATTGCCTGCATAGTTTGTCTTTTGCAGTAAAGTAGGAAATAAGTTAGCTTACATTTTCTTAATGAACAAATGTGGAAATTTCTTGAAACAGGATTATTTTCTCTGTGCCATACATGAATGAAGCAGGTTGGAGCATTTCAAACTCTGGTAGTTTTACACTGATATTAGATTTCTGTGACCTTATTATTTATACTTTTGGTCTCAAGGTCACTGTAAAATAGTGACAGAGCTTTTACTTTTAATTCACAATTTAAAATGAGAAATGCCATCAAACAGACTACCAAACACCATAGCAATTATGTGACCAACATTTTTCTAGCACTATACTCCTCTCCTGTCCCTTTCCCTCTTCCTGAGTACCCACTGTTACCAACCTAAACATCATATCGTGAATCCTAAAACTCATTTTTCGGGCTCCGTGCTAGTTCTGTCCTTTCAGATCTAAAAGGCTTTACTGTGCAGCCAGGGACCAAAATTCTTTCTGGTAGTAGAGGCTCAGTACCTTGTAGGATCATTCCCTGGTGTGAGGTATGTGAAGGGAACATGACCCTTAAGGAAACTCACATTTTGTAAAAGACCCTAAAGAACTTTACACTGGGGATTAACGAAATACCAAGGGTAATGAAAAACAAGGAACTATTAAAATATACTAATGTCACAGTTGTGATTATATTAGCATAGATTTTTCAAAATATCCATGTAGTGTTTACCTTCACGATTCTGAAAAGATCCTGTATTAAAGCTGAAATAGTCCTGTACAGTCCAAATTATAAGATTACTTATATAAGAGATGTGTGGCTATATGCTTTCTAGAGACCTCAATTTCCACAGATAATGCCAAAATAGATTGCTTATCTTGCCAACAGTTTCTTCTTATATAACCAGGCAAAAATAGATTTTTTTTTAAAGCACCTCACAACATTCCCAACTCATTATATTCTGAATATCTCAGGTAGTATCTTCTGGGAATAAAATACTTCATCCTGAACAGTCTTTGAAAAGTATAATAAGATCAATAGATTCTTTTATTTTTTTTCCAGTTGTGCTCTAATTTTACTAGAGTTTCTCTACACTTGTAAAACTATTCTGGATTTTAAATCTCAATACCAGTCTAAATCTTTAGAACATTTTAGCTTTTCATGTCCTGCCTGGCACCTCACAGAATGTGATGCTTTAAATTTAAAAAATATATATATATTTAGTACGTTTAAAGAACATACATTTGTATTTGATATGTTATCCCTATATTTAATGCTTTATGAAAAAGCTAGTAAGAAGTCCTGTATGGTTTATATGTTTCAAAAGTTTCAAAGCACAAGATGTATTAATGTCTGGCACAGAACTTTGCAACAAATGCCTTCTAAGTGCTGTGTCTCTGTAGTGGATTCTGTAGTTGTTAATTGTCTTTGTAATAAATGAGGAGAAACAGGGACCTCTGAATGAAATCTACAGAACAAGGCATGCCTGACCAAACACAAAATTATCTCTGTGTCAACGCTAGTAAATTAAACATACTTTGGTGAGAAACTAAATGGAAATTTGCCGAATAATTCATAAACTTACAGACACACACAGATACACAGAAGTAAAAGTGAACTACAACTAGATATTACAGTGATGCACTGCCATCCAAAGGGACCTGGACAGACTGGACAACTGGGCAGTGAGAAACCTCATGAAATTCAACCAGGCCAAGTGCACGGTCCTGCA
>JAWLRI010000898.1:810340-821401 GCA_034781795.1 Crypturellus tataupa | reverse complement strand
TTCCTGACAGTGAGGGTGACAGAGCACTGGAACAGGCTGCCCAGAGGGGTTGTGGAGTCTCCTTCCCTGGAGATCTTTCAGACCCGCTTGAATGCGACCCTGTGCCACGTGTTCTAGGTGGCCCTGCATGTGCAAGGGGGTTGGACTAGTTGATCTCTAGAGGTCCCTGCCAACCTTAGGCATTCTGTGATTCTATGATTCTGATACCACTTAATTCTTACTGCATATAGACATTGCCATTGTTATCTGAAGTTGTATGTAGCTATAGATTCATGATATTTGCTTATAATCTAGTTCTTGTGTTTTGTTTGCTTTGATACTTGCAGATGCTCAGCACCTGCCATATATCTATAATATATATGTTTGTATATATATATTATATATATACACATATATATGTGCACATATATTTATGTGCATCTGTATATGTACAAAAGTTGTTTTTAATCCTTCTGCTAATACCCTTTCTAATAAGTAGCTTAACTGGCTAGAATGGATAACTAAATCACTTCCACAATTATCACTAAAGCAAGAAATGACTACAGACATTGTGAGATCAGTAGCTATATCATAAGCTGTTTAATATATGGCTGCTTAAATCACTAATCCTCATGAATAACAGTATTTTTCTGGTACCTAAATGTAAGGCAAATGATTCTTGTCTTACAGGATAATGAGCAAAGAAGATCTTTAAGACACTTTCTTAGAATATGTACTAATAAAATAAAGTTGCATGACATGCCTCCTCTTTCATCTGTTGAGGTAATTCATTTTTCTAAAGTAATCACTTTGGAAGTTGCTAATGTTACTAAATTATCACTGACCTTGTAAGACATTTTGAACATTGATGTCATCTAAGAAAAGTAAACTGAAACAGCAGTGGTAGTCCTATGCAGTAGCTTGTACCCCTTGAATCTGTCTGAAACGATAAATAGTTATGGGCAACCTTGAGGATAGGGATCTTTGGGGTTCTGATATTACTTATTGTACTCTTCCTTTCAAATTTATAGACAAGGGACTTTTCTAACCAACTCCAGTTTTGATAAAGTCAATATATACATGATAGAAATTACATTAATGACTTAAAGTAATTAATGATTTAAAATAATTTAATAGCCACTAGTAAATCTCTACCCAGTGACTAGTTTAGAAGTCTAAGAAAGAAACCAGTGATGATCAAATGAGAAAAATATACTGCAACATTATTACATTTTACATAAAATTGAAGCAGTAGCAATAACACAGGTTATGGAAAAAAATTGTCTGCCAGTATTGATGAGGTTGTCTCCAGATGACAATGCAGCTCAGGCAAATAAATAAATCTGATGCCTTCTGAGTCCTAGAGGAGAAACTTGAGGTAATGGAAAAGGTTTGGTTCTTATCAGGACCCAAGCACAATTGAAATCTCCACTGAGTATTGTACATATTTAAAATGTAGAGGAAAAACAATAGTTTTAAAAACAGCACATTTTATAAGTATGTTTGGAGTACATGTTATGAGAAAAAAAATCATGGATTTTAAGTACATTTTAAATAGCACACTAGTATATTAACAATGAAGCATTGCCCCTTTCCCCATAGGAATTAATGACCAATGGACAAAGGGGAATTTAAGCTCTAGAATAGCATACTAGAATGCATAATGCATGACATTCCTTAGTTATATTTATGACCTAGTGGAAGGTCATCAGAAAGCACATCACCAAACTGATCTGATTGAGAATGCTGTTCAGGATTTCCCATTTGTGGTTTTTTTTTCCTCTTTCATTCTTACATTATGCACAGTAGCACTCACCTTGTATTCATTATTTTCATGAGATTCAGCTTTATTTTTGTTCTCCTACAGATTATTTATGATTATTCTTCATATCTGGAGGTCTGATACAAATATCAATGAAGACTATGTTTTTTTTTTCTGGGATTTCAATGAACTTTGAGATAGACCTAAGTTTGCAAGTTTGTTCAATTTTATGATGATTGCATTAATCATTGGAATACCTTAATTGTTAAAAGCAACTTTCATTCAAATATGGCAATCAAGCTAGATATTATATATCTTTTGACAGTTAGGAAAGTGTTAAAGAATTTCATTTTACTTTTTATCACATTTTCCTTAATGCATTAATTCTGAAATCTGTTAGTAGTCCCGTTATTAACAGTTACCTTGAAGTCATTTGGATTTACACTTGTTGCCTTGGGAAGAGTTAATCAATAGATATGGTGGCTCTTCATGGATGAAAAACATTTCTCAGATATAAATCCACATTCATACAACTTACATTGTTCAGTACTGTGAAATATAAAGATGATATATCCCATTCTGGAGTAGAATTAAGAAGCATCAGCTGAGCACTTAGATAGCCTTAAATATCAAATGATGTGCAATCAGTTCACATGTAATATTCATATAAAGCTTTGGAATTCCTATTTAGACAACAGAAAGGTCCAAAAGACATGGGATTATGGCAGAAACAGTCTTTAATTTAAAAATTAGGCATGGGCATTCAATGTTGACATGAAGGACCACATGAAAGTAAGATTCATTATGCAGGAATTTTTCCTGGCTTCTGAATGTCAGTCAAGAATATTAGTATAGACAGATGTCAGTTGTTATTTTCTCCTGAGGGTCATAGGGATTTGGGAAGAGACAATGGTTACTTTTAGTGTAATATTATGCAAAAAGAATATTCCTGGGAAATGGGAGACTTGAAATCAAGTTTACCATTAACAGCAGAGGTTTCTCTAGCTTTCTTTTTCCGGCTAAATGCCTCAAAAAATATTGCAACTGCCTGACCCTGGAGTTCCAGCAAGGTACAGAGGCAAGAAGTAAGGTTCTTAATGCCAAGAGAGAAAAGGAAGAAATGAAAATAAACACTCTTCTGTACTGCAACGACTACCAAGCTTTTTTTTTTTTTTTTTTTTTAAAGTATATTAATCAATACACATGCAAACAACTTAGTTGATATATTCATTTTACTGCTTTTCTGATACATGGAGAACAATGAGAATTCTTGTGGATATAAGCTTCTTCAACATATCTCTTGGTTCCAGGTAAGTACTGTCTCCGTCTGCTGATCATCTTAGCCTGCTTTTCTTCATTCAATAAATTATAACAGGAGCCATATGATTTTTTTAGGGAAGGAGGTCAAAAATAAAGTTTCATGGCAAGTAGAAATATTTAAAATTCAGTTTGAGTTCTTATCTGAGGGTTCAAATAGTCAAAATCATGTTTTCCAATTTTCAAAAGTGTTTCAGATTTTCATTATTAGAGATTCCATTTAAAAGTTCAGTGTTTTAATTTTAAGATAAGATATACATGACTAAAATATTGAACATTGAATATAGGTCAAAATATCTCTATATATATGTAGAGTGAAGAAATATAGGGACTGTTTCAGGGACTGTTGAATGTTGCTCACCAAGTTCCTCACTCAGACTTAGACTCCTAGCAAGGAGAAGATGCTAACTTGAGGTATTCTGGATCACAAATGTTTTTAAGTCTGTATCAATCTTCATTTAGATGCTAACATCCTTATTTCAGATGTCTCTCTAAATAATTCTGTTTGTCTATGATGAAGTCAGGAATTTAACCCTTGTTAATATTGTAACTTTTTTTTTCCTTCTGCAGAAGCTTGTATAGATTCTCACAGGTAGCACTCAGCACTCAGCAGACATTTCCATGAACATTTAGTATAGTAGATAAAGCCTATGGCAGAATCCAGTCTGAAGTCACTTATCTCCTTACTGAGAGGAGCTACTTTGTTCTCTCTGAAAAAATGACTATCATCATAACTATTATTCTAGGAAGTAGGTATAAATTAGCTGAACATTAAGATACCCACAGGATGAAGGTAACATTATAATCATTTGATGTTCAGAAGTTGTCAAGAAAACTAAACATCGAGCTAATTGCTTCTATTTGTAAACAGGTGAAATAACTGATTGTTATACTCAATTATCTCTGGCCCATGTATTGCTCAATTATGCAGACACTCATTTCCCCAAGTAAATACTCATTAAGGAAATATATATGCTACAAATAGGAATTTACTCTACTCTTGCTATTATAAAAAATACAATATTCTGGAGAAATCTCAAGGAAAATCTACCTTGTAGTCGAGACAGTTTGAGAAGTGTTTGTTGCAATGAGATGTTGAGAATTTCTGCCTGTGAATGTAGATGAAGAGTGTAAAAATCTCAGAACTTATAGGTGAAGAGCCATGGACACTACAAAGGGAAAAGAATGACTTTTAATCTAGGTAAAATAGAGGTGGTTAAAGATGAAAGCAATCATCAATTGAAAAATGATCTAGAATAGTAAGGGAGTATGTCCTGGGTACTCCCTAAATCTAGAGAAAGTGCAAGAGTTTACACACGACTTTAAAGCTATCATCTTTTTATTTTAAACCAACAAGCCTTTCAATAAAGCAGGTCAGGTTTCCTCTACAAAGTAATTTACTTTGAAATTTAATAGAGTACTCCATGCTAAAGTAAACATTGGTCACAGCGATGTCAGATGTGTCCAAACATTTGTGTTTTTTTTTTTTAAGATATCTTAGTTCCCTCCGAGGTTAGTAACTATAAGATATCCTGCAATGTATTAAAGATACAATTTTAAAATTATCTAGCAAAGCACATAAACACATCCTTCAGTTTAAACAGGTAATTCAAATCCAGCTGGGCATTAAGACCATATTTAAAAAAACCCATATTTGGGTGTACATCTCAGGATCCTTGGTACTTTGTAGTGTTCAATCCTTATGGTCTACAAATATGAAATATGAATACACTGTTTAACCTTTTATGTAAGAGAGAAAAAGAGATGCTTGGGTCCACTAGTGACTTTTCATGTATATTGTAAACATACACAGCTGTTCTATTTTTAAATCTTGGCTTATTTTTGCAGCTGTGTGAAAGGTACTGCTTGGCTTAAAATGCATAGCAAATCCAATTAAGGGGATGGAGCTCTTGAAATTCTTTTCACATTCAGACCAAACTCAACTTTGCTAAACCATGTAATTTTTTTCCAGTAAGCATAAAACACTTATATGCAGACACTTATTGCATTAAAAAGAGTTTCTTCATGCAGTATATGTTACACATTAGCCTGTGCCTTCTTTACATATTATACTTGTCCTTCGTATAGAAGTGTTGAATAACTGTAAGTGAATGAATCTTAAAAATAACATCAATTACTGACACTGAAGAAACATAACATTGGAATTATGAATAACATCCTGCTCTTCAGTGCCACTGTATGCAATATTTATATTGTCTATAAATGTTCTAAATGTGTCTGTAAATATCAATTTATCCGTACATAAATGAGCAGGATTGTCATCGGTGTAAGGGCAACAATTTCAATTAGTTCTTTTTGCAGTAATTTTGGTACTGATATTTTCTCTTTCTCAGTGGGGAAAAATATTTTTTTAAAAAGTACTTTAGTAAATAGGAAAGGAAGCATAACAATTGGGTTATACTTCTTGTATGCCTGAGGACTGCTACTTGGTATTTGGATCAGGTGACTTTGAAAGGTAGGCAGAACAAGGGATATATCTAAACTTACTTGCACCGTGTGAAATCCCCCTCTCCTTCCACCTGTCTCCCAGCAACAACAGCAAAATCTCTTAAGTTAATATACCAAGTAATAAACCAAAGCAGAACTTTTCAATTTTTAAAAAATAACCTTTACACGACTTATGCAGAAGGAGAAGGAGAAAAGATAGAGAAATCTCCCGCTGCTCAGCTTGATACATTTTTGATTCTCGTAGATATCACAGGGACAATCTTGACATATAAGGGAAGAAGATAAAGAACAGATGCTCAACAAGGTATGCTTTCATCTGATGAACCAGGATGAATTTTCTGCTGTGAATCCAGCATAAATAAATGATGTCAGATTAACAGTAACTCATGTTCTGCGCTCCAAGAATGCTTAGGAGAGTTAGTTACTGTGGCACTTGGGGTAAGGAGCTAATGCCGTCATGTTTCCTAGGGTATATTGCTGCCAAGGAAGAGGGAAAGAGGAGTAATGTGCATTTTTAATGAGCTCAAAACCCATTTAGAAGCTTTCATGGGCTTTAGGTGGAGATTAATTTGAGTTAAAAGAATTAACTGAGATTTAAAAGAGAATAAGGTTAAAAGAGTTTTCAAATGCCTATCTAATTCCATGTTTTTTTTAACATACAAATCGTTTGTAGAAAGAAATGTGTTTTGTCTAACATAATTTGTTCTGAGAAATCCTATTGGCTGCTTTCCACGTGTTTACAAACTAGTTTACAAACAAATCTACCAGGAAATTCTTTTGCTTTCTTCTTCCCCCATTCTTTGTCCTCTCTGTCACTTTCTGCAGTGCTGCAGATTTACCCTCAATTATTTTAAAGGAGCTATTTGGACTCTAAATTTATGCCTATAGTAGTAAATTAAATGGTAGCTTGAAGTGTTTTCTGTAACATAATTGTTGACATAATAAGCTGTTAGAATGGATCCTGTCATATTTCTTCTCAAAAATGCCTAGAAAGTCAAAGCATTTCAGGGAGCCTTTCCATTAGGAAGTTTTCATGCAACCACCCTGTTTTGCAGAATAAGAGGGTTACTAGCAGAGATACCAGCACTTTCATGCCAGCTGGTCATGTAAAACAAATCCATTTACAAGTACAAACACAGTCATTGAATCACCATGCTGAATGATAACTACATTTGGAATTGTACCTTGGTTAATTCCTGCAAGTTGCTTAAGTGGGCATTCTTGCTTCCCATTCATGAATGCTGGAAGTTTCTTCCTTTGATGATGCAAAAATATTAGATGCATCCATTACTAGGGATGGATCATGCTGTAGGATGCTACAGAATTATTCTTGTCACATAGTTTAATATATGCCATAATGTAGAATTCATACAGAAGCTTGCTGATGTCCATCCTTGCTATAGTGGATGAGCTAGTCATTTGCCCAAAATATTTTTGTCTCTTCAATAAACATAAACAATAAACTATCTATAACAGATTTTCTATTTTTTTTTGCTTCATTGATGAATTTTTGACATGTAATCTATTAGTGTTTTCCAGCTAGCAACATGATCTCTTTACCCTTGTATATAATTAATCGAACATCAGAAAGCATCAATCATACATTCTTCTGTATTTCTTGTAAGGAAACAAAATAGCAAAACAATTTTATGGCCATAAAAATTGATCTTCCTCAGTCTTCTGAATGCATCTTTCTTTATAGACTCTATTTGCCAATAGACTTTCCCAGAAATCTTTGGAATCAGTTTGTAATAGAAGCTATATGGTACATTTCCACAGTATTAAACATATTTTGCTATTTTCTCAAGCATCTTGACTGAAGAATTACAGTACTTTAGTTACTGTAGCAGAAGAATAAAAAATGATCAACAGTCCTGATTCAGCAGAGTCTGTGACCCAAAAATAGTTAGTAGGCCAGTGTGAATATGAGGTTCATGTACATACCACAGCCAATGTATTCAAGAAAATAATTAATATTGTGTCCAGTATTTTTGACTCTCTGGATAAAATGACTGAAATGTATTCATATATGGGTTAACTGGGATAGATAGCAACATGGTTCCAGATGGAAACTCAAGCTCAAATTTTTGGAGATACTAGATTTCGTACCATTTCAAGGGAAATCTTGCTAAACACACTCATGCTTAGGTTTTAGCATATATAAATGCCTTAATGATAAAAGGTCCAAATTTGTTTTGAAATTAGAGTTAGCAATAGCCCTATTCCTTATACAATGTTAATAATGTCTAGGATTATAAATAAGTCAAATGTGATTGAGAGGATAAACTAAGGCAATTATTTCAACTGTCTATAATACTTGCCACAAGTATCTCTCAGTAGTGGAGGATACCGTGTATTTGAGAGAAGGGTTGAATTTTGAATAAATAGAGATTTTCTCAGTATACCTTGTAGTATAATGTATGTAAATAAAATAAAAGATATAAAATATAAAATAAAAGAGATTAAAAAAATCAAATGGAGTGGAAAGAAGGGTTTAAGATGGACTTTTCCAAATTTTCTTGAACCTGAGGATTATTTCTGTTTTAGATAATTGTTAGGTTTTGTCAGAGTAATTACATATATCCTCATTTAACTGTCAGAACAATTAGTGTTCTAGATGTGTATCTAATCCTGAAATGTGACCATTTCTGATTTTCCATGTAAAATGTAGTAAATGATAACTGATTGTAATAACTTTTTTGAAGCATTACCATTTGCAATTCCATGCATTTTCAGCTTTTTAAGCTTATTTTAAATACCCCAGTGTTAAGTAGTTTCATCCATTTTAGGACCTGGTTTCATGATGATTTGGGGAGTATAAATGCATTTCTAAATCCCATAGAAACATCTTTGGTTATAACATAATGAAAATATCCTTATTGTGAAATAGCAAGCATGAAAGTGTCACAGTCAATCCTAAAAAAAAAAATTAAAAAGATCAGAGAGGTGAATAAAAAGGAATAAACTTACATTTTGAAGTTTTAAAGTAATTACTAATTGAGAGAACATTGAATGAAACTCCTGAGAATAATATCTACCCTGTTAAATCCTCTGAAAAACAGGGGATTTTTTTTGGCACTATAAAAACATTCTAATAGTGGAGATTCTTATTTGATGCTAAGGTTATCTATTTCTTTTGAAATATCTTGCCATTGCAGTTTAGCTAGAGCCACTTTTTATATAAAAATGCGCACACACACAAAATTATAAATATATACCTATTCTTGTAGGTGTTCTGTTAACAGATCTTGTCATTTCAATGTTTTTTTCATCTTTTACTCCTTTGCATTCACACATCTAAACTCTTATTGAATTTTTCAAAAAAAATCTGAAATTTTTCCATGAAAAAATTTCTATGATGAAAGTGCTATGTCTACATACAGCATGACAAGGAAATGCTTTGAAATTTTTGAAAAAATTCACCATCCAACATTTGATTTTATCTAAATAAATAAGAGCCCCAATTATTTGAAGGAGGCAATTTTCAGAGGTAAGGAAACTCAGATGGTGGACATAGACCCCCCTAAGGTTCCTGGGTGTGTATCCATAACTAGTTAGTCAGTACTCAGTAGTAACAGTATACATTTTTGTTTCCCCTAATTAGGAATTTTAGGGAGACTCTTTCGGCTTCACACCAGATTGCAGCCTGTTCTTTAAGGCAGAGTTTTCTATTTTTATTTAAAAAGTGTACTGCTTCTGATTTTATAAGTCTCTAAATCATCTTTACTCACTTTAAGAAAGTGTCTCAGTAGACCTACCTCAAATATTTGGATGACTTGGGTCCTATTAAACATTTTATATATAAAGAAGTGCTCATAAGTGAAAAGGTAAAGGGAGAGGAAGAGATAACCTGCAATTTATAAATCTTATTACTTTCACAAGAAATGAAAGTCGCATGTAGCAGTAAGATTTTGATAACGTTTTAGATCAAACCTATTCTCACTGCTATCTCTGAGGATGGCAGAAGACAAAGTGGATGGTATTTACAATCTGTAGTTACCCTTTTGAAAGGAAAAGATATTGAGGACTGGTAAAACTGATGGGTTAAAGAAAAGACTACATAGCAATTCACATTTAATTTGCATGTTCGAACTTGGCTCAGTTTATTATTTTGTATTTTATAGTAGAAGGTGAAAGATATTTTACTGTTGTAGAGTGTCAATTTGGCTTTATGCATGTATATATATATACACACCTATAGATAGATATATAGAGGCAGTTATATATAGATCGATATATAGAGGCAGTTATATATAGTATATAGAAAGGTCAAAGTCTTTGTATTATAACAAACAATACTTCTATACCTGGGTAAGGACTATTATACAGTTGGAGAGAGACTTCTAGAATATCTCATTTTGTTCCCAGACTAACACAATAGCAAAAAAGTCTATTCTACATCATCACAATATTTAAGCAATTATTTAAGCAATCTTGGCAAAGAAACCAAAAATTACAAAAGATCTTAGAGAAAATAGTTCCTATATTTCTGTCTGTAGTCATTTTTGGGGTTGGATTGAAGTCAAAATTGGCCATTCATTGAAACAAATTGTACATTCCTTCTGTATGCAGAGTTGTTATTCTTTGACTTCTAATAGGAACGACCATATTTTTGAAGGAAAAAAAAAAGTCTTTTACCTATTAGTATTGAACTGCTGTTTTCACTGTTGTCTCACAGATATTTTATTTCAGTAATTGTTCATGCATTGCAGAAAGAATTTTGTTTTTCATTAAAAAGGTAAAACAAGCATTTAAAACAAAAAGAAAAGACTGTTAGCTTCATGGGAGAGACTACTGATGGTATCGGGGAAAAGAATAGTGCAAATGTGTGTTGGAATATTTTGATGCATATAATGAAAAAGTGCATTTTCACCTGTTATATATGTTATACACAGGATTTTTTTTTTTTGAGAATCTACCTCTGTTTAAAAATAGTTTATACAAATCTGGTATTGTTCTTCAGTTTCAGGAGTTATTCAGTAAATCATTTAAGCATTTGCTTAAAAGACTCAGAATTAAATGTTGATTTTCCCAAGTGTTGAATTGAATTGAAACATGGTATTACAGTGATATATTATACATTACCAAAAATCTAATCTTAAAATATTTGATTTTTCAGGTCAAATCGCTACTAACTTCAGTAGAAGTTACAGTTCTTTATACATTACTGGACTGCGATGGATTCCTGTGTGACATTTCACCACTGGTGTTTGATATGCAGCCAAATTTCAACACATCTCTCTTGAGTCCAGTGAAATGGAACTAGGAAGCTGAAAGGCAAGGATGGTACAAAAATGAAACACAAATGGTTGTTACCTACTTTTCTTCAGTAGTAAAGTAAAATTGACTAAATGTATTTTTTTCTAAAGTGCAAATATTTTTACACTGTACTATATGTTTCCCTTCCCTTCCCTTCTCTCTTCTCATTTTCCTTGCCTTACCTTTCCATTTTCCTTGTTCCTTTTTCTTTTTCTTTTTCTTTTTCTTTTTCTTTTTCTTTTTCTTTTTCTTTTTCTTTTTCTTTTTCTTTTTCT